>OAMR01000435.1:80515-115161 GCA_900205405.1 Echinochloa crus-galli
CTCGGATCTTTTCACTCAAAGTAGTTGTCTTCTGGTAACACTCATGGTCGTTTAATCTCTAAAGATGGATCAATATCCATTGTGACCCTGAGGTTACCCTTAATACCATAAAAGCGTTTATGTATCATGCAATTTGCAACAGGCCTGACATTGCATTTGCAGATACTTGCTAGCTCACAGTAGCGCTACTCCAATGACGTCTTTTGATGGGAGTCATAGGATATCAACAGATATCTATGTGGTACTAAAAGACTCTTAACTTGTCAACAAATGAGTTGAGGCATGATTATTGTGGGATATGAAGATATTGGCTAACTAATCCCCATCAGCATAAATGCCATATAATAGACTGATATCTTGGTGGTAGAGTTCTCATGGGAGTCATTATAGACTCTAATGATTACTTCCACATATCATTCCGAAGTATCACATATGGTTGTGTAATTTCATTGAGTGATAAAATGTGATTTCATCAAATCACTAATCATTATCTACCAAGATAATGGTACTTGTATTGCTAGGATGTAGACGGGTTATATGAGAGCGATATCACAATATTGCCCATAAAATGTTTTATTCTCATACATTTGAGGAATAAACATCTTGCAAAATCAACCACGCATTTGCTTCGCAAATATATCTACAAAGTCTCTATCGATTCTCAAACTTAAAGGTGTGTGTAGAATTGTATGCGATAACTTTGAGTTTTGCAAGGTTCAGGGGGAGTCTCCTCATGAATTACAACCTGCTAAGCATCATATTGTACTCTTTTTTCTTTTATGAGTTTTCCTCTCAAGGTTTCTCATGCAAGTTTTTAATGAGGCAATATCATTACAAGAAATATGTCATATCTCCTATTTTTCCCCACCAGGGTTTTTAAAGGAGGTATCCAAAACATATCATATGATATCATCTCACCTATCAGGTTTCGAGAGGATTCAAAGACTTGCATCACTCTCTATAACTATCACTGAAGTAACTAAAGAAATCCACTAGCTATGCAATGAATCAGATTGTGTAGTGCTTTGTACATTCATGTTGAGACTATTGGGCTACCATGTAAATCCCTCTATAAATAGAGGGCTATGAGATCAATGGAATAGACGACCAATTCACCTATCTAGCATTCTCTTGTTACATTCTATTTTACAACACATGGTATGTCCTGTGGCATTCCACTCCTTTTTCTTTTTCCTTGTTGGTGATCTGTTGTTGGCCATTGTTCCTGAAGGTCTGTCATATAGTTAGTATATGCATGTGAAGATCTGTTATATAGTTAGTATATGCATGTCTTCTATATTTAGGTTGTTTGTTTAGCCTATAGACTGCAGGTTGCAGCTTGCAGGCTAGATTGTTGCAATCCTGCTTGCAAAGTTGTATTCTATAATCCACAAGTTGAACAAACAGGCGGCCGTAGCATGCTAGATTGGGTTGCCACTGTTGGAAATTTCAGATTATTTTAACCTCTATCAGAAATCTTTTTTTATTTTATAAATCATTTTTCTTAACTTAATGTTGATCACTTGACTGCAGGAAATCACTCACCAACAAACTTTGCTGTTCCTGCACCACCGACGGAGGATGAGGTAAAACAAAATCCTCGCTTAGATTTTCTTTTACTATCTATTCTCTGATCTTTTCACTCAAAGTAGTTGTCTTCTGGTTCTTTGCCATCGGTTGCCTTGCTTTTGCCCATGAGTTGCCTTGCTGTTGACACAGAAGCGCGCCAACAAACTCGAGATCTCGCTGAACACGCAGCAGGGCCGTCACTACGGCCAACACCCGAAGCCCCTAGATCAAACCGGTCAGACCGGTTCCTGAAGCCGGTCAGACCGGTTCCAGGCAGGAACTCGCGAAGACCTAGAAACTCGAGCTCGGGAGGGACCCCGTCGGAGCTCAAGCAATCTAAGGATGCTCTAGGGTCGGCAGGCCACCTAGAACGCCTTAGTACGTCGTGGAGACGAGCAAAGGACAGCAAATATGGGGTTGGAAAAGACTAGGGTTTGAGAGATAAAAATAAAAGGTGAATCTGGACGCTTATAGGTTGGCTAAACAAAATGACCTCGATGACGTTGATTACCACAATTTAATGATGGACAACATCGACGAAGTAACTGACAAGCGATTGAAGGCTTTGAAGGAGATTGAGAAAGATAAGCTTCGGGTTGCTAAAGCTTACAACAAGAAAGTATGAGGAAAATATTTTCAGATTGGTGAGCTTTAGCAACCCGAAGCTTATCTTTCTCAATTTCCTTCAAAGCTTTCAATCTTTTGTCGGTTACCTCATCAATATTGTCCATCATTAAATTATGATAATCAACACCATCAAGGTCATTTTGCTTAGCCAACCTATAAGCGTCCAGATTCACCTCAAAAGGTAAAGCGGCCTCTTGACCATACACAAGCTCAAAAGGAGTAACTTTAGTAGCACCATGCCTAGATATGCGATGAGCCCATAATGCTTCGGATAGTACTTCATGCCACCTCTTAGGATTTTCTTCTATCTTTTTCTTGATTAATTTGATCAAAACTTTATTACTTGACTCGGCTTGACCATTAGCCTGAGCGTAGTATGGAGATGAATTGAGCAATTTAATCCTATATGATTCGGCAAATTCACGTACCTCTTTAGACATAAATGAAGTACCTTGATCTGTTGTTAAAGTTTGAGGAATACCGAACCTATGAATAATATTTTGTGTAATAAACTCAATTACCTCTCTATGTGTCATATTCCTCAAAGGAATCGCTTCGGTCCATTTAGTAAAATAATCCGTAGCAACCAACACGAAACGATGTCCCTTTGATGATGGAGGATTAATTTGTCCAATAAAATCCAATCCCCAACCTCGGAACGGCCATGGCTTGGTAATAGGATGCATCAATGCAGCAGGTACTAATTGTAAATCTCCAAATTTCTGACATTCTTCACATCCTTTATAGTATTTGAAACAATCCGCCATCATAGAAGGCCAGTAAAAACCGGCTCGTCTAAGTAACCACTTCATCTTGGGAGCCGATTGATGTGCACCACAAATGCCTTCATGAACTTCTCCCATGGCAACTTTGGCCCGATCCGAGTTCAAACACTTCAAAAGTAAATCTTCGGCGGTTCGACGATAAAGCTCATCGTCAAGCAATATATATTTAAATGATAATCGCCGAATATTCCTTGTTGCACCAAGACCAGGATCTTTTAAATACTCAATAATAGGCACTCTCCAGTCTTGATCTTCATCCTTGGAATTATTGGCATCATCCAAAAATTTTTGCCGCTGTCAGGAGACGAAGCGGTCAGACCGGTTTCCAAACCGGTCAGACCGGTTTTTGCAACCATATAACCAGATGCTTTCTGAGCCAGAGTATTAGCCTTGCCATTTTCCTCTCTTGGAATATGTTTGATGGTAAATTCATCAAAAGAAGCAATGATACCGAGACATCTATCAAGATATGCATTTAATGAACCGTTATAACATTGGCATACCTTTGATACTTGATGTACCACCAGGAGCGAATCACCAAAAGCTTCAACATGTTTTACTCCCATGTCTTGCAAAAATTCCAAGCCGAATAGAAGGGCTTCATATTCAACTTGATTATTGGTTCGCTTTTCTTCCAATCGGTTTGAGAACTCAAAAATGGCACCACTTGGTGATATAAAAACAGCACCGATTCCTTGTCCATCATTGCAAACCAATCCATCGAAGTATAATTTCCATGGTGTACAAGTAACATAGCCGACATCGAACTCACAAGTATCATCAATCCGATGTTCAACAATAAAATCAGCTACAATTTAGCCTTTCATAGACTTTAGAGGTTCACAAGCCAAATCATACTCAACTAACGCATAAGCCCATTTACCGATTCTTCCACTAGAAATCGGTTTTTGCAACATATGTTTAATCACATCGGTTTGACATAATACGGTGCAAGTACTAGATAATAAATAATGCCTCAATTGAGTGCAAGCATTATATAATGACAAGCATAATTTTTCAATGAAAGTATACCTTGTTTCTGCATCAATGAGCCGTCGGCTTATATAAGCAATCACATACTCCTTAGCCTCGATTTCTTGAGTCAAGACAGCTCCAATAACTCTTTCTTCAGCCGCCACATAAAGTCTGAACGGAACTCCTCTCTTAGGTGCTCTAAGCACTGGTGGTGAAGATAAATATTCTTTGATCTTCTCAAAAGCTTCTTGCTGTTTTGCCCCCCAAGTGAAATCGGCTTCATTCTTTAACCGAAGTAAAGGAGTAAAAGCATCAACCTTTCCAGACAAGTTAATTATAAACCTTCTCAAGAAATTTACCTTGCAAGTAGGAGCTTCTTTCTTCATAGCTTCAATTCTCTTGGGATCCACCTCTATGCCGTTTTCATGAATAACGAACCCAAGAAACTTTCCAGCCGAAACACCAAAAGCACATTTGAGTGGATTCATCTTCAAACCATACCGTCGCATCCTCTCAAGAGCAAGTTTTAAATCGGCTAAGTGATGATCCAATCTATCCGATTTAACTACAATATCATCAATATAAACTTCCACAATCACACCAAGTAAATCATGAAAGATTAAATTCATAGCCCTTTGATAAGTTGTGCCGGCATTCTTTAATCCAAAAGTCATAACCACCCACTCAAATAGACCAATAAATCCCGGGCATTGAAAGGCCGTTTTGTGCATATCCTCTTCGGCCATAAATATTTGATTATATCCTTTTCACATTTATTATGCCTCATTCTCGTTAATCGGTCGTGATTGAGTACTGCAGCGATCATTCAATTAAATACCGATCTTTCATCCGATTGCTTAAAAGGTCTAAAACCGGCCTTAATTGGTAATCGATGCTCAACTAAATCACGACTTAAACCAGGCATCTCACGATATTCCCAAGCAAAACAATCAACATATTCTTTCAACAACTTTATTAATTCGGCTGTACATTCAACCGATAAATTTTTGTTCACAAAAGTTGGCCTAGGAATAGTACCATCACCAATATCAACTTTTTCTAATGGGTCGGCTGATGTAAAACCTTGACCCAATTTATCCATATTGCCCAGATCTTCAACAGCTTCAAACATACCACTTGTATTCAACCGATGATGATCAATTCGGTCTTGAAGCCACTGTTTCGCTTTAAACCGGTCTGACCGATTTCCAGAAGCGGTCTGACCGGTTTGCCTCGTCGAGCACTGTTCAGATCCAAACCGGTCTGACCGGTTCTCAAAAGCGGTCTGACCGGTTTGCCTCGTCGAGCACTGTTCAGATCCAAACCGGTCTGACCGGTTCTCAAAAGCGGTCTGACCGGTTTTGCCCAGTCCTTAAACCGGTCTGACCGGTTTCCAGAAGCGGTCTGACCGGTTTGTCTCTGTTGATTTTGTTGCTCCATCAATTACAGCAAGTAATTCAACCGATTTTCTATCGGCTTTAATGTAGCAGGAACAAAACCATCCTTGGTACAACTGATAAGCTCGTAGTCGGTCAAATCCATGCCTGACAAACACTTGATGTTCTCATTTGCACTAATAGAATCGGAATCGGCCGTTGCAACAAAGGAAGAAGTGTCACCATTCACAACTTCAACTTCATCGCCGATCCACTGAATAAGGCATTGATGCAAGGTAGACGGTACGCATTGATTTGCATGAATCCAATCACGACCAAGGATTAACCTAAAGTTACCTTGCACCTCCGAGACGAAGAAGGCCGTAGCAATAGTCTTGCTCCCGACGGTCAACTCCGTAGAAGCCACCCCCTTGGCACCAATGGGATCACCTCCACCAACTCCGCTGACCGTCATGTTTGTCTTGATGAGATCTTCGTCTTTACCACCAATTTTCTTGTAGAGGGCATATGGCATAAGATTCACAATAGCTCCACCATCAACCAACATACGAGAAATTGGCTTCCCATTGATGTGTCCTCTCATATATAAAGCTTTGAGATGATTCTCTGATTCTTTAGGCTTCTGAAATATAGCATCTCGAGGTCCGAGCTGAAGATGAGCAATTTCCTCCTCCGGCACCACGAAGTAATCCGAAGACAAATAGACGACGTTGACCTCCATATTGTCACGCTCTGGAGAAGGCTCAAAGTCAACTAACTCTTCATCTTCAACCACTGGAGGAATTGGAGGAATTGTATCTTCATTGGTGGTCAAAGCAACTTCAGATTCTGCTTCTGTCTACAAACCGGTCTGACCGGTTCCAGAAACCGGTCTGACCGCATCTGCGGCACTTAAACCGGTCTGACCGGATTCTGAAACCGGTCTGACCGGTTGTGCTGCTGGCTGCACAACTGATTTAACTTACCATGTCTTGGTCTGAGGAATCATAGGCCTGTATTTGTTGAACTGTTCATCCCTCAGCTTCTCAGCCTCTTGTTCCCTTTTTTCTTTGTTTCGCAAGCGCTGTAATTTTCTCTTTTGTGTGTGAGTCAAACCGGAAGGACACCATCTTGGTTGGAATACCTTCTTTACAGCCTTGCTACTGCTAGCCTCATGATCATTAGCCATGATCGGCCTTTTATTTGCCACAGGAGCCGAATTTCCAATAACTACCGGCTTTTTACTCAAATCTTGTATAGCTACTGGAACCTCACTAATTGTCACGAATCCACTGTTCTTGGTTCCTTTTGGATCAACCATGGGCTGCACACCCTCCTTCTTCTCCTTGACACGGTATTCTTGCTTGGGAGGAGCAAATTGTCTTTGTTCTGACCGCCAGAACCGGTCTGACCGGTTTGAAACCGGTCTGACCGCTTTGTGAGCTGACACTGGACCTGATTCTTCCCCAGTGGAGTCGCCAAAAAGTATGTTGACACAAAGATGCGACAACACACTCGAAAATGCAGCACGGCCGTCACCACGGCCAACACCCGGCCTCCCTCGGGCAAACCGGTCAGACCGGTTCCTAGAACCGGTCAGACCGCTTTTTGGCAGGAGGTTGTGAAGACCTAGAAACTCGAGCTCGGGAGGGACCCCGTCGGAGCTCGAGCTAATCTAGGGTTGCTCTAGGGTCGGCAGGCCACCTAGAACGTCCTTGAACGCCGTAGAGACGAGCAAAGAACAGCAAATATGAGGTTGGAAAAGGGCTAGGGTTTGAGAGATAAAAATAAGAGAATTGTGTTTTATTCGATTGGATTCTCTCAATCGGCCTTCTAGCCTTTATATTTATAGGCCGGGGAAGTCTTACCCCTCATGAGTCGGTTACAATATGGGATTAAACTCGGAATCCTAAACCTACTCGAATTACAGATCAAAACCGGTCTGACCGGTTTGACAAACCGGTCAGACCGGTTTGCCTCGATGACTGCCAATTTTGGCTGTCAACACCTGCACTCTCCCTCCCGGTGCTCATCACTTGTTTTCACTGTATGGATAGAGAAGCAAGCCGCTCCTCCTTGCTCCGTACGGTTCAGGTTGGCCCCACCACTCCTTGTGCGAACGCGATGAATCCCCCCGCTCCCCTGACCTTCATTTGCAAGTGATTAATAGAAAGAAAATCAAACCCTTCTAATTTTTCCTTTAAATGAGACCGCAAGCCAGCAAAAGCTAAATCTGCTAAATCTTTTTCAGAGATTGACAAATTAAAACATCTATTTTTTGTATCCTTAAATCTTCTGAAATAATCTATAGCCGATTCCTCTCGGCCTTGTCTAATAGATGTTAAATCTGTCAATTTAGTTTCATTTTCTCCGCTAAAGAAGTGATCATGAAATTTACGCTCCAATTGAGTCCAAGTTTGAATAGAATTAGGAGCAAGCGAAGAAAACCAGGAGAAGGCAGTTCCAGTCAATGTTAATGAGAATAACCGAATGCGCAATGGTTCTCCTAATCGTCTGCCTACGTAGCGTTCTTTTGCCCGCGTGTCCTTGTGATGACCTATTTGCACCCGCATGCCAAGTTGTTGCTCCTAAATGAGCAATTAGAGCGATGGTGCACCTAAACGCACCCACACGCCAAGTTTATGTACTGATGATGCATTTTACTCTTGTATAAATAACCAAATCTTCGAGTTAGATTTAAAGTACTCTTGGTAATGGACGTAAAGGTACTCATTTCACTTCATTTAACCTATTGATTAATTAAATAATGTTGGTCAAAGTTGAAGAAAAAAGTCGACAGTGTCATATAAAAAAAAGAATGGAGGGAGTATGAATCTGCCCCTCACTTCGCATCTCGGCCTTGTTTAGTTCCCAATGTGGGAGTGCCAATTTGGGAGAATCTTGTCACTTCGTAATCATTGCGCCACTGTAGCATTTCGTTTGTATGTGTGAAAAATTATCCAAAAATTGATTAATTAGGCTCAAAATATTCGTCTCGTAGAGTACAACAAAACTGTGCAATTAGTTTTTGATTTCATCTACATTTAGTACTCCATGCATGTTATGACATTTTGATGTGATGGGAAATCTTCTTTTTGCATAGTGTATTTGGGAGTAACTTTTGGGAACTAAACAGGCCCTGAACTCCATCACAGACAAGCCTCCAAGGTACTAACTGCCGGCTAACGGGAAATTTTGGAGTTTTTACATCTATACCATTATAACGAAGGGTTAATTGGATTGATGCTATTACAATTTTCACAAGTTGGAGATATGTTATTACAATTCATCAAATTGGAGATATGCTATTGGAATATGTCTTTCCTCTGCTTGGGCCCACATGCAGCCTATATATCCTCAAAGCTCTTTCGTATGGACGAAATTAACCCCAAATACAAATCTTACCTGGCTGTTGGACCCTCCCCATCGATTGCTCCTAGCACTCCCATCAAAAAAAAAGAGAGAATTATTTTCTTGAACCTAAAAAAAGTTGTGATTAGTTTCTTGACCCTTTTTCTCTTCAACTTAGCTATTTGACCCCAAAACGAGTTTCATAGAAATATCTACTTTTTAGTAGCTCAAATGGTATCTTAGCAACATGCTTAGATATGACTCTAGTGAATTTTTCACTATTTTATCATGTTCATGCAATTTTCTGTGTTTTAAAACTGAAAATAGATTTATAAATGCCTAGAAATTATTTTACAAGTGGGAAAAATATCAAAAATTCATGAAAAGTTTCTTTATGTTATCATTATCTTGGATAAAAACCTAAATAGATGTGTTTGAATATAATTAGATTGTAAATCTAATTGTAAGTTACGGAAGGGCCAAGAAACTAAACGAAAATCGTTTTTAGGCCAAATAGCCAAATTCAAAAGGAAAAGAACCAAAAACCTAAGCACAACTCTTTTTAGGGCCAAGAAAATAATTCTCTTAAAAAAAAGATTGCTCCTAGCAGCCGGCGGCCGCCGCCAGAGGCTACTTGCCTGCCGCCGTCCGGCTGCTTCCTGGGCGCGCTGCTGGGCTGCTCCAGCGATCCCGCCCCGCCTGCTGCTGGGCACAGCCCACTGCCCAGCGCCCTGGCCGCGTGCTGCATGGGGTGGCGGTGCCCTATCCGTGCGCCGTATGAACGTCTGCAGCTTCATCTTCCTGGGGCCTGTTTCGCAGAGCTCCGACTCCGGCTCTTTTAGTGGAGCGGTTTTTCTGTTGAAGCTGGAGCCGTTTTGCAAAATATTTGGCAAAACAGCTTCTCTTGCTTTTCATGTAACAAAGAAGTTAAATGTCCAATATACCCTTTCCTATTTGATTTGGTTTTACGTGTGTGTTTACATTTCCTATATTGTGATATTTTATTTTGAGTGAAGTGCACCATGGGTCCTTAAACTTTTCTTCACCGCTGATCTAGGTCCATGAACTTTTATTTTGCTGATTTAGGTCCATGAACTTTTCCGCACCACTGATCTAGGTCCATGTCGGTCCATGCGCATATTGTCGTGCCACGTGACTGTCTCTGGTTGGTCATGCATGATACTGTTTGGGGTGCTAGCATCAGTGATGATATCATCACTCTTTTTAAATTTACAAAATTCATATCTAATTATTCGAAGCTCCAAAAATAGCAAATGATATATGCATTTTGATCATCTCAACGAGCCTTTCGCAATGGTGTGCTTTATTCTACCATTTAAGATTGTTTTTATGTAGGAAACTTGAAAAGTCTCGGTGATCTGTACAAAGATCTACGATTATAGTAACAACTTTAAACTTTGAAGGTTATTAAGTTTTTTTCTTAAAACTCAAAACTTTATATTACCTAGTGTACTTTAGTTTATTTAAAACTTAATATACTTTAAAATTTTTGCTCTAAATATAATTTTTTGTAAATCTAAAGTTGACAGAGACTTATCAATTTTTTAGCACACCATTGCGAAAGGCTCGTTGAGATGATCAAAATGCATATATCATTTGCTATTTTTGGAGCTCCGAATAATTAGATATGAATTTTGTAAATTTAAAAAGAGTGATGATATCATCACTGACGCTAGCACCCCAAACAGTACCATGCATGAACAACCAAAGACGTGAAAGGGCCTCTAGCCTAGCGGTTAGAGAGCTTGAGTAGCACCCAGCAGGCCCGGGTTCGAATCCCAGTGGGAGCGAATTTACGGGGCTGGTTTTAAAGAAAATTCCCTCGCCGACGTGGTCGTGGTTCGGGGGTTTTCCTAGACCGGAAGAAGGTCACTTCTTCTTAAAAAAAAGCCGTGGGGGCGGTCTTACCCCCGCCGGTCTAGTCTACGAACAACCAGAGACGGCCACGTGGCACGGTAGAATGCACATGGATCGACATGGACCTAGATCAGTGGTGCGCAAAAGTTCATGGACTTAGATCAGCAAAATAAAAATTCATGGACCTAGATCAGCGATGAGGAACAGTTTAAGAACCCATGGTGCACTTCACTCTTTTATTTTTATTTTTCCCTCTCCATAATAACATGCCACTTTTTCCCACCCTATTTTTTTCCTCAATCTTATCCTTTCATACTTGTCAACATAGCTCATTTCTCCTTATCCTTCCAGCCATGCGATGCGTCTTCCATGGCTCCGACGTCCCTCTGCTGGTGCTAGTACAGATCACTACTAGAGAAACCATCATCACAAACGGCACCATCACAAACGGTTTTGAAAAACCGTTTGTGATACCCTCATCACAAACGGTTCTTGGAGAACCGTTTGTGATGGGGGCCATCACAAACGGTTTTTCAAAAACCGTTTGTGATGTGAGGCCAACACGAACCGTTTGTGATGGGCATCCCCAAATGAAAATAATTTTTTCCCTATTGTTTTCGTATTTTTTGGGGTTTATTTCGGACACAGGAAATCACAAACGGTTGGAAAAACGAACCGTTGTGATGGGGGTGATGCCCCGGGCATCACAAACGAAACATCACAAACGGTTGGCAAAACCGTTTGTGATGGCCGTTTTGAACCGTTTGTGATGCTTGTATCTGGAGCAGTGTGCTACCCTTGCTACACCGCCCGCAGCTATCCCCATCATTGCTGTGCGCTCCTGCAGCCCTCTCCCGCCATCATCGCACGTTGCCGCAGCCGTGTCCATCCCCGCGCGCTGTGGTATCGCGCTCCCGCCCGCCGGCCGGCTAACGACGGCCTCTGCGCATGCCGCCAGCCGCCATGCGCGATGCAAGCTGCCGCCAGTCTACTGCTCCCTCCCGAGGATAAGATGGGAAGCAGCGGGGAGGAGCCACGCGGAGCTACCGATCGCGGCTCCGCCCGTCAAGTGAAAGCCAAGAACGGCTTCATGCGCTGCTCCTGGCATGGAGCCGCTATGTGACCACCCGTTTGGCAGGGCTCCGCCCGAAGCCGGTTTTGAAGCCGGTTTTGGAGCCCTACCAATCAGGGTCTTGATGTGGTGGATCACCTCCGCCAGCAGGTTGGACGTCTGCAGGGCGCATGACAATCGAACATACCAAACCCAGGGGTCCTTGGCGCGGTTGCGGACGGCGGCGCCCTCGAGTTCCGTCTGACGGGAGGTACACGACATACAGTGCGACGACGGAATGAAGGGTAATACAGTCCATATAAAAAAGTCGAAGGGATACGTACCCTACAGATGGGCTCAAGGTATTAAAAGACGTATGTGAATAGCATATCTCCAATATTAGAAGTTGTAGTAGTATTTTTTCAACTTTTAAGAGTTGCGATGATATAGTTCCAATTAACCCTATAACAAAAGCCACTCACTGGATTATCACTTTTGAAATGACACCTACATATTTACCACTCTTGTTTCATGGCACCTTCATATTTATCACTTTTGCTAACGTGGCACGGCATGACAGTGTGTACACGCTGGTGCTCGGTCAGCAATGGCATGCGAAATGTCATGACTGCCCCTGACCTGCTCTTCTCCTCCCCTTCTCCGACAACTGGGCCCCGCAGCTCCTTTAACACCAAGCGGGCCCCACCCGACAGCTTCGTCTTCCACCTCCATCGCCATGGCCAAAGCTCAGCTCGCCAGCTCAGCTCGCAAGCACCCTGCTCGCAGGAACCCCTGCTCCTCCCCGGCGCCGTGGCCCTCCTCCCCGCCGCGCCGCCCCCTGCTCCTCCCCGGCACCGTGGCCCTGCTCCTCGCCGCGTGCTACATGATACATGTTTGTGCGATTCCAGATGCCCACAGCGGGGAGGACGGCCCGCAGAGCGCGCGAGGGATGCGGCCCTGGTGCCGTGGCAGGCACCTCCGCACCCACCGCCGGATGTAGCGGCGGCCGACTCCGCCGACGAGCTGTGGCGCCAGGCGGAGAAGGCGAGGATCAGGGAGCGGATCCTGCGGGAGGAGGCGGAGACCTTGGAGCTGGAGCTGGAGCTGGAGCTGGAGGTGCGGCGCGAGATTAGTGAGCAGCTGCTCCGCCTCTCGTGGCCAATGCTCGGGCGCTCGGCGGGGGGATCAGGCCCACCGCCGGCGAGGATCGTCCCTGGCAACGCGTCTGCCGGTTGCCGTGCAAGATGAGGTCCACTGCCCTTCCACGACCGTGCAAGATGAGCTCCGTGCAAGACGAGGTTACGACTGGATTGGGGCGCGGGTTGCTCGGCGTCCAGCCAGTGGTGCAGCAAGTTTGGCGCCAGGCTATGCGAGCTGAGCTTTGGCCATGGCGCTGGAGGTGGAAGAAGAAGCTGACGGGGTGGGATCCGCCTGGCGGTGAGAGGAGCTACGGGATCCAGCTGTCGGAGAAGGGGAGGAGAGGAGCAGGTCAGGGGCAGTCATGACATTTTGCATGTCTTTGCTGACCGGGCGCCAGCGTGTACCCAATGAATAGTATCTAGAAGGAAAAAGTCATTTCCGCATCCCTCAACTATTGCCAAAGTTCGATTCTAGTCCCCCATCTCCAAATCGGATATTTATGGTCCCTCAACTTTTGAAACCGGTCGTTTTTCATCCCTGGTGGTTTTAATGGTGGTTTCAGAAGAATGTAAATTGGAATCTAGTTACGAATTCGAGGATGTAAAATGATCTTTTTAAAAAATTATTAGAAATCTGAAAAATCCTAAAATCTGGTTTAATCTAAAAAATATATAGAAAAATGTTTTAGATAAAATAATATAAAAGTAGTTTCATATTTTTTAAAAATCATGTTTTATGACTACTAAACAGTTATTGAAAATCATGCTTTATGAAAATCATGTTTTATGACTACTTTTTATATCATGTTTTTTGAAATCATGTTTTACGACTACTTGTTTTGGGTGGTCATAAAACATGATTTAAAAAATACGAAACTACTTTCATATTATTTTATCTACAATATTTTATCTATATTTTTTAGATTAAACCAAATTTTAAGAATTTTTTAGATTTCTAAATAACTTTTTTAAAGATCATTTTACATCCTCGAATTCTCAAGTAGAATCCAATTTACATCCTCCGAAACCAACATCAAAACCACCGAGAAGAAAAACGACCGGTTTTAAGAGTTGAGGGACCATAAATATCCGGTTTTAGAGATGAGGGACTGGAATCGAACTTTGGCAATAGTTGAGGGAAGGGGAAAGGACTTTTTCCTATCTGAAAAGTCCAAACCGTCCTACGGGCCGAGAGTGCGCTCGGCCCACAAAATCCTCGCCTCCACCCGCAGAAAAAATCCTCGCCGCGGCCGCAGGAGCCGCCGACGGCAGCTTTTTCTTGGTTCAAGCCCAGAGCGCCTGCCGCCATGCCGCCGCCGCCTTGTTCTTCGGCTCCTTCCCGTCTACTCCCCAGCCTCACCCGCTACTCCAGGCGAGCCATCGCAGCCGCCGCCGGCTCCTCGCCCGTGCGGGCAGGAGGGCACGGCCGCCGCCCCCTGCGCTACGCCGTCCTAGGCGCCGGCTTCGCGGGGCTCTCCGTCGCGTGGCACCTCCTCAAGGTCACCCTCCCTTCCCCACTTCCTCTTCTATCCCCTGTGTACTGTGACGAGCAGAATCGGCTGAAGTGAACCGACGCCGGTGTCGATTTCAGCATAGCCCGAGGGATTCCCGCGTGTCGGTGGACATCTACGACGAGAACGGGGTCGGGGGAGGCGCGTCGGGCGTCTCGGGAGGGCTTCTTCATCCCTACTCACCTAAAGGTCTGCCTCTCCATCGTCAAACATCGCAAATCAATGGGGTTTCAAATAATTTGGTTACATGCCCTACTTATGCTACTCAGCGAATGTTTTGGCATCTAGTGTCCAGCTTAATTCGGTTTCGTCGTGTGTATGGATACTTCATTAATTGCAGTGAAGCTTCTCTGGAGGGGTGCTGAGTTCTGGAAAGAGAGCATGGATCTCCTCCGAAGTGCGGAGCAAGCAAATGGAACCACCGGATCTGGTACAACTAGTCAAGATGAGAGCCTTATCTGGAGAAGGTAATCATTTCATCTATGTAGCCTGTATTCCTCTACTTTTTATTTATCTGCTTTTATATGTCTAAGGAGAGCTTGTAACTGAGCAGGGGAATTGTGCGGCCACCTACAACTGAGAAGGCCGCTGACATATTGCTGGAGGTACTGCTGGATTAAGATTACGCAGATGCGCTCTCAGGTGCTTCTTTCGTTTTTTTGGCGCATGTTTTAATTGCTTCGATCTATTCAAGATAGAATGCTCAGAGTTGCCTCGAGAGTTGCAGCCTTCAAGTGCTTGATTCTGATGCAGCACAGCGCCTGATCCCTGGGTTGTGTCTTCCATTTGACTTTGCACTTTACATGCCACTGGCACTGAATATCGACCCTAAGAAATATTTACAGGTGCTGCATTGCTTCCTACTTCATTTTGGTGTTGCATGTTTTCCATCCTTTTTACTTGATAAGCCGGTCTATTTCATCCTTGTGTTTGTACAGGCACTGTTCTCAGCATGCCAAAATCTGGCAGATGAAGCATCCTCATTACCAAGTGAGCAGAAAGAGTTCAAGCTTTACAAGCAACATGTCGATAATCTACACCGATTGTCAGGTAAATTCTGGTAGTCTCCAATGAGCATAATGGATATTATTTTACTTTACCTAAAAAAAGATACTGTTTTACCGATTCTTGGACTCTCTATTGTGGCATTGTCCTTAACATTTTGGCTTTCAATTGATCTTAAATTGAAATAACTTCACACAGTAGTACATTTGTAGTTTTGGTCTGCACTCATTTTAAGTAATGATGCTAAATCTAAAATCAATAAGCTTAGCAAAAAATGTTGGACTGCATATATGGAACAGTTTGTATGGCTCTTTGAAGCAATTGCATTGCAGTAATAAACATTTTATGCCTAAGGCACTTCAAACATGTGCAGGTGATTATGATTCGGTGATCATCTGCCTTGGGGCCAAAGCTTGCTCACTTCCTGAACTTGCAAATAAATTGCCTCTTAGAACCTGTAGAGGAGTAATCGCTGAATTCCAGTTACCATCAGATACAGTGTAAGGAGGTTCTGTGTACTGAAAGTTATTACAGCATTAGTTTGAAAAATCTGATTGATGAATTTACTTCCTGCAGAGAAGAATACGGCAATCAAAGCCCTTCGATCTTATCTGATGCATGGATGGCATTCCAAGGTCCCCGTGCAGTTTCAATTGGGTCAACATGGCAATGGAAGTCTGAGAACTACTCTTCAACTGTATCTGATGAAGAAGCTCTTACTGCAAAGGATGAACTGCTCCCAAAAGCTTCCAGCGTTTATCCAGGAATAACTAAATGGGATTTTGTACAAGCAAGGGCTGGGATACGAGCCATGCCTCCACTAACAGAAAATGGATCATTACCACTTTTGGGTTGTTTGGATGAAATGATAGGCAAGAAGAGCACCTGTAAATTTTGGCTAGTTGGTGGTCTTGGTGCAAGAGGTCTTCTGTATCATGGTTTGGTTGGGAAGCTGACTGCCAGGGCTGCTATTTCCTATGACGAAAACGTAATACCTTCTGAGTTCACTTGCTGGAAGGTGATTAAGCCTTCGCCATGAATAACTTTATGTGGCTCAAGCTTCGAGCATGTTGCTCTTTATCGGGGATATTTATCTGAAGGAAATCCTGAAACTTGTAGATGAGTTGAAGCCCAACGAGGAGGATGGTACAAAACCGATGGCAATATCCTAGTGCAGTGACTATACAAAAGGTCTACAGCAAATTCAAATCTGAAGCCCAAGAAATTCCCAGTCGGTCAAGTTACATGCAATAGACACTGCAAGTAAGGTCAGTTTCTGCTTTAGATGTCTGAAGCTTGGTTGAGCTACAAGCCTTTTTGCTGTCCCAGGAACGCATTGGTTAGGCTTCCAATGTAGGTCCATTGATACATCTGCCTAGAGTTTCAATTCCCTCACATTTACCATGTTTGCTGCTGTTGTGGAGTCCTAATGTCTATGGATTTGAACTTGTATGGAATATTTCAAAATGTATACCGCCGGATCTGGTACAACTAGTCAAGATGAGAGCCTTATCTGGAGAAGGTAATCATTTCATCTATGTAGCCTGTATTCCTCTACTTTTTATTTATCTGCTTTTATATGTCTAAGGAGAGCTTGTAACTGAGCAGGGGAATTGTGCGGCCACCTACAACTGAGAAGGCCGCTGACATATTGCTGGAGGTACTGCTGGATTAAGATTACGCAGATGCGCTCTCAGGTGCTTCTTTCGTTTTTTTGGCGCATGTTTTAATTGCTTCGATCTATTCAAGATAGAATGCTCAGAGTTGCCTCGAGAGTTGCAGCCTTCAAGTGCTTGATTCTGATGCCGCGCAGCGCCTGATCCCTGGGTTGTGTGTTCCATTTGACTTTGCAGTTTATATGCCACTGGCACTGAACATCAACCCTAAGAAATATTTACAGGTGCTGCATTGCTTCTTGCTTGATCTTGCTCTCACTTATTTTGCCATCCTCTGTACTTGATAAGCTGGTCTATTTCATTCCTGGATTTTTACAGGCATTGTTCTCAGCATGCCAAAATCTGGCAGATGAAGCATCCTCATTACCAAGTGAGCAGAAAGAGTTCAAGCTTTACAAGCAACATGTCGATAATCTACACCAATTGGCAGGTAAATTCTGGCAGTCTCCAATGAGCATAATGGATATTATTTTACTTTACCTAAAAAAAGATACTGTTTTACCGATTCTTGGACTCTCTATTGTGGCATTGTCCTTAACATTTTGGCTTTCAATTGATCTTAAATTGAAATAACTTCACACAGTAGTACATTTGTAGTTTTGGTCTGCACTCATTTTAAGTAATGATGCTAAATCTAAAATCAATAAGCTTAGCATCCCTGGTGGTTTTAATGGTGGTTTCAGAAGAATGTAAATTGGAATCTAGTTACGAATTCGAGGATGTAAAATGATCTTTTTAAAAAATTATTAGAAATCTGAAAAATCCTAAAATCTGGTTTAATCTAAAAAATATATAGTGGGGGCCATCACAAACGATTGTCCTTAACATTTTGGCTTTCAATTGATCTTAAATTGAAATAACTTCACACAGTAGTACATTTGTAGTTTTGGTCTGCACTCATTTTAAGTAATGATGCTAAATCTAAAATCAATAAGCTTAGCAAAAAATGTTGGACTGCATATATGGAACAGTTTGTATGGCTCTTTGAAGCAATTGCATTGCAGTAATAAACATTTTATGCCTAAGGCACTTCAAACATGTGCAGGTGATTATGATTCGGTGATCATCTGCCTTGGGGCCAAAGCTTGCTCACTTCCTGAACTTGCAAATAAATTGCCTCTTAGAACCTGTAGAGGAGTAATCGCTGAATTCCAGTTACCATCAGATACAGTGTAAGGAGGTTCTGTGTACTGAAAGTTATTACAGCATTAGTTTGAAAAATCTGATTGATGAATTTACTTCCTGCAGAGAAGAATACGGCAATCAAAGCCCTTCGATCTTATCTGATGCATGGATGGCATTCCAAGGTCCCCGTACAGTTTCAGTTGGGTCAACTTGGCAGTGGAAGTCTGAGAACTACTCTTCAACTGTATCTGATGAAGAAGCTCTTACTGCAAAGGATGAACTGCTCCCAAAAGCTTCCAGCGTTTATCCAGGAATAACTAAATGGGATTTTGTACAAGCAAGGGCTGGGATACGAGCCATGCCTCCACTAACAGAAAATGGATCATTACCACTTTTGGGTTGTTTGGATGAAATGATAGGCAAGAAGAGCACCTGTAAATTTTGGCTAGTTGGTGGTCTTGGTGCAAGAGGTCTTCTGTATCATGGTTTGGTTGGGAAGCTGACTGCCAGGGCTGCTATTTCCTATGACGAAAACGTAATACCTTCTGAGTTCACTTGCTGGAAGGTGATTGAGCCTTTGCCATGAATAACTTTATGTGGTTCAAGCTTTGAGCATGTTGCTCTTCATCGGGGATATTCATCTGAAGGAACTCCTGAAAGTTGTAGATGAGTTGAAGTCCAACAAGGAGGATGGTGCAAAACCCATGGCAATATCCTAGTGCAGCGACTATACGAAAGACCTACAGCAAATTCAAATCTGAAGCCCAAGAAATTCCCAGTCGGTCAAGTTACATGCAATAGACACTGCAAGTAAGGTCAGTTTCTGCTTTAGATGTCTGAAGCTTGGTTGAGCTACAAGCCTTTTTGCTGTCCCAGGAACGCATTGGTTAGGCTTCCAATGTAGGTCCATTGATACATCTGCCTAGAGTTTCAATTCCCTCACATTTACCATGTTTGCTGCTGTTGTGGAGTCCTAATGTCTATGGATTTGAACTTGTATGGAATATTTCAAAATGTATGTGACTAGTCATGATGCATGATCCAACTCATAAGTCACAAATTCGAAGTCAGTGAACCAAAAAAAAAATGCTGACAAGATGATGATCAGATGAACACAAATAGGTATATCGTATATGGACGTTACACCCTCACCATTCCCGTACCGTTGTATAATGTATATATAGCTGTACACTATGGAATTAAGAACACAACAACAATGCGTAGGTACATATTTACTTGATCAGACCCAAAATCGGATACACCAGTTTCACAAACCAACCCCTTGCCGCCGCTCGAAATCCACCCAAACACAAGTAAACACCTAAGGAAACGAAGAACACAGGACCCCCCCTCTCCGGCCACCGCCGCCGCCTGGCGCCGTCGGTCACACGGTGTAGTAGCTCCCCTTAAGCCTGCAGGCATCAAGAACACCGGCGAGATCAGTCGGTCGGGTTGCCGGCGATGAGATGGAGTGAAGCCTCCGTACCTTGTGACCTCGGCGCGCATGGCGGCCTGCTCGGAGAGGTCGGGGGAGGTTGCAAGCTGGTTCCGGCCGTGGATGGAGTGTCCTCTGGTCTACCGCCCTCCGTTACCATCCCCGCGCTCGAGACCATTCACCCGGAAATGTTCACTGGAGAAGAAGAAGACAGCCATGGCGTTCAAGGTTGATGCATTTCAACAACAGCAATGGAGGAGAGGAGATCGAGGAGACATGAACTTGCCTGCTTGTTCTGTTCTTTGCTGCAGCCCTGGCCTCTGAGCGCAGACCGGATCATGAACTTGAGCACGTCGAGCGGGATGTAGGTGACGATGCTGAAGACCCAGATGGCGCCTCCCCATCCCCACCCGATCCCCTGGATGCGGCAGAACTCCCAGTCGGCGTACACGGCGATCGCCGTGGCGACGAGCTGGGCGGCGAAGAAGGCGATGAGCAGGAGGTAGCCGGGCCTCTCCACGAAGGACCAGCTCCGCGACCTGGTCACGAAGATGAGCGCCTGGCTGATGATGCTGACTTGCAGGTACAGCGCCGCCATGAGCTCCCCGTCGTTCTCCTTGATGGAGGTGACCCCGAACACGTCGGAGAAGAAGTCGGTGTCGTGCGCGAGGTAGAAGAAGGCGGCGGTGACGAGCGCCATGTAGGTGCCGAGCACGATGCCCGTGGCGAAGATCTCGTTGAGCTTCCACGAGTCCGGCGTCGGCGACGGCTTGACGCGGTCCTTGGAGATGGTCATGATGGTGCCGTCGTTGAGGATGGCGATGATGAGCACCATGAACGGGGCGAAGTCGAACTCCCAGATGAGCGCGATGAGGAGGAACCCCAGCACGATGCGGATGGTGATGGAGACGGCGTAGATGGTGTAGTTCTTCATGCGCTGGAAGATGGAGCGGCTGGTGAGCACGGCGCTGACGATGACGCTGAGCCCCGGCTCGGTGAGCACGATGTCCGAGGCGCTCCTGGCGGCGTCCGTGGCGTCGTCGACGGCGATCCCGATGTCCGCCTTCTTCAGCGCCGGCGCGTCGTTCACGCCGTCGCCGGTCATGCCGCAGATGTGCTTCCGGTCCTGGAGCCGCTTCACAGCGGGAGGAGCCCGATGAACTGCCAGGGGTCGCCGGCGCTCTCCTTGCTCTTCTCCGGGACCTGCTGGTAGGAGACGCCGAGGGAGCGGAGGCCGCGGTCGGCGTAGCCGTCGATGAGCGCGTGCACCTTTTTCTCGGCGTCGGCGCCCATGGCGCAGAGCTCGATGATCTGCTCGGGCGCGCCCTTGCTGACCCTGTGCCAGTCGCCGTTGCCGTCGATGTAGGTGATGGCGGTGCGCTTCTCGACGGGGTTGAAGGGGAGGAAATGGACCTCCTGGATGCCGGCGCGGGCGTCCTTGGGGTTGGAGAGCATGTTGACGATGCAGGTGTCGATGGCGTCCTGGTTCTCGACGCGGGACGCCCTGGCGGCGTAGAGGAGCACCATGTCCCTGTCGACGCCCTTGGAGTAGACCTCGATGAGGGACTTGTCGACGGTGAGCTTGTTGAGGGTGAGGGTGCCGGTCTTGTCGCTGCAGAGGATGTCCATGCCGGCCATCTCCTCGATGGCGGTCATGCGCTTGGTGATGGCGCCCTGCTGGGAGAGGCGGTGGGAGCCGATGGCCATGGTGACGGACAGCACGGTGGGCATGGCGATGGGGATGCCGCCGATGAGGAGCACCAGGAGGTTGTCGATGCCGTCGCGGTACGCGCGGTGCTGGATCGGGTACATGACCACGACCTCCACGAGCATGCCGGCGGCGATGGAGATGATGCAGAAGTTGCCGATGGCCGTGAGCACCTGCTGGAAGTGGCCGACGTTGTTGGTGCTGTCGACCAGGTGCGCCGCCTTGCCGAAGAAGGTGTGCACGCCGGTGGCGATGACGACGGCCTCGATCTCGCCCTGCTTCACCGTGGAACCCGAGAACACCTCCTGCCCGGGGTGCTTGTTCACCGGCAGCGACTCGCCGGTGAGCGCCGACTGGTCGATCTTGAGCGGGTCGCCCTCGAGGAGCCGGGCGTCGGCGGGGATGATGTCGCCGAGCTTGATGCTGATGATGTCGCCGGGGACGAGGATGGACGCGTCCTGCTCCTCCCAGTGGCCGTCACGGAGGAGCTTGGTCTTGGGGGCGAGCCCGGCCATGAGCGCCGCCGCGGCGTTCCCGGCGTTGGCCTCCTCGATGTAGCTGATGGTGGAGTTGATGATGAGCAGGGTGACGATGCCGACGAAGTCCTGCCAGTCGGGGGGCTTGCCGCCGCCGTTGGCGAGCACGATCGCCATGATGGCCGCCATCTCCATGACCCAGGACAGAGGGTTCCACATGAAGCCCAGGAACTTGAGCAGCTTGTTTTCCTTCTTCTCCTCCAGCTTGTTGGGACCGAAGGCCTTGAGCCGGCCCTCCCCCTCCGCGCTCGACAGACCCTTGCGGTCACATTTCAGCTTCTTGAACACCTCCTCCACCGGCATCTTCGACTGCAACCAAGCAAGCAATCACAAATTAAGCCATGGAGAACGAAGAACGTGGCGGCGGCGCTGGCCCAGGACGAAGAACGGCGTGGGTACCAGATCGACGTCGCTGCCGCTGACGTCTTCGGGGGAGATGGACGCCATGGCTGGCAGCTTGTGTTTTCTTCTTTAATTTATTCAGAAAGAACGAGAGGGGGTGGGTGCGGCAAGGCTGTCGCCGGAGTCCGGCCGCGGCGGGGGCGGCGGGAGGTCTTCGGGGAGCGCACGGAGGAGGGCGGGGCACGCCTGCCGCTGCCGCTCTCTCCGTGGATGGGCGACGAAGACGGCGTTGGCGGTGGCGAGGGCGCGGCCGTATTATAACGCGCTGCGGGAACGGCCGCACGGGTGGTGGCGAGAGCGCTTGGCTGCCCGGCCTTCGTGGGGCGCCCCTGTCTGGCTCGCGGTCGTGGCCTTTCTCTGCATGCGCTGCATCGGCGTACGGCCGTACGCGGGCGTCGTGGCGTCTCTGTTTCAGGAAATGGCGCAGATTTTTAGCAGAGAAATTACAAGAATCTCTCGGGAAACAATGGCAAATTCCATGAGAATTCATTCGGGTACGTTCCTGAGTTCCTGAACAGAATCAGACACTGATAAACTCGGCACGTCTAGTGGTTGAGGGGGCAAATGGAGAAACATGCATGGTGGATGCATTGCAGAGTTGAGCAGCACCTGAGACATCGTGGAAACACAGCCAAAATCAGTTCCGGTAAATATCATCAATTGACCAAATTCAGTTGCCCAATGATATTAACTGGCCTTATACTTAATATATAATTGGATCTGCTATGGAAGACATTTTTCATGACATAATGAATTTACGTTTGTATTACCATTTTGATGTAAAAAAAGTTGTTGAATTTACTGTACTTATGTTCATTGTATCGATGTCCAAAACATCATAGATTTGGGAAGTGCAACCAAAGCATCACCTAGTTCACAACATCACTAAAATCAACTGTGATTGGATCACATGCAGTGGCGGAGGCAGGATCCACTCCTACGGGGGCTGATTCTCTCATACTTCCTTCTCCTTCTCTCCCTCTCATTTCTCTTCCCCTCTCTCTATTTTCTTGTACTTTTTCTTGTATTTTTTTTGTTTTTTTTTTTTGGGGGGGGGGGGGGGGGGCGGTCATTCAAATGGAGAATGTATGCACCGATTTGGATACTTTATTTTACTCATCTGTACACTATTCTGCATGCCATCACTCATCAATATTCCTAGATTAAACATTTGACATAGAACATTATATCGCTTGTGACTCTTTGATGTACTTAGAAGAGAACCTTCCATTTCACTACGATAAATAAATATTTTTTTATAAAATAGAGACCTCAATGAAGACATATATAAAATTATGCAAGGATTCACTTTTATAGACGGTTGGAGCCCCATAAGGATTATTGAAACTTGAATTACAACAAACTATGATGCCTGCAATTCGAGAAGGTGTTTATTTATAGTAGGTTCATATGCCCCTCCCCTCCTCAATTCATCATAATACACTCTTATCATTTGTCATCTTATAGTGCCATAACCCCATAAAACCAAAATTGCTACAACCCCTCAATGGAATAGTTTTTGTACTAGACTCAAGACCCAAGTTCATGATCAAATATGTTTGTGTCCAGCAAATAATTTATGCCCAGCAAATAATTTAACACGGTTCAACTCACCAATGGAGCTTACGTTAGGTGCAATTGAGCTAGTCATTGATGTCTTGACATATCACCGGATGCTTTCCATATATCACTAGAGCATTTGAACCAAAAACATGCTAAATGAAGCCTTTCTTAACCCTCACCACCAGGGTTTATGTTAGGTGCAATAGAGCTAGGCATTGGTGCCTTTACCAGATATTTTCCGTATATCACTGGACATTTGAGCCAAAAACATGCCAAAAATCCTCTTTTAACCCTCTACAATATAACTACACAACTAATGTTTGGTGAAATCACTATTGCTCTCGGTGGGTTAAAAAGTAAAAACTACATCGAAAGGCTCTCTATGAATGAAGTCCTGTGAACATTTAATCCGAGTTTTAGTGGAACTTCCTATGAGTGCATGCAATTTTCAACTTTTGCATTTGGGCATGATATTTTGCTCCAAACTTCAACTTTGATGGTCTTGGAATTTAAAGCTTGAGAATTGAATCTTGAGATCATATAAATTCGAACCGATTCATTTTTATGGCTCACACCTAATTGAATTCCCTTTTGAAAGGATCAACACTAGGCCTAGAGGGGGTGAACAGGCCCTGTTATAAAAATTTACAAATTCTTCTTGAAAATCCGTCTGATATCGGATGATCCAACGCGGTCTTGGATCTTTGGACTAGGAAGATCCGACAATATGTAGGATCTTCCGATAGGGAAAGAAACTAAATTCAAGATTCAAAAACTACCGACCCTCTAGATATGATCTACACAAGAGTATAACAACTAGCAAGTAGATCGGATCAAATTAAGCTTAAGAACAATTAGAACAAGCAAGCACACGAAGACAAATAATTTACTTCCGAAGTTCACTCCACTATGGAGCTACGTCTCCGTTGAGATGCTCACAAAGAGCCGGGCTGTCACTAGCCCCAAGTCTCTCTCAATCAACCATAAAGAAGGATTGAATTACTTACTATTGCTCTCACAAAGAGAGGGGTGTTACAAACGTTTCGGTGCTTAAACCACAAAGGAATGTGAGTTATCGGTGACGCCTATCCGTTTAGGAGCAAAGATCCAAGAGTAACAAACGTGAATCGACGAATCAAAGCTACTTCAAGTGCTTCAAGAGATGAACAAGTGGAATCTCACAAGGTGCCCTTGTCTCACACCTCGAATCCTCTCTCACACTCAAACCCTAGGTGAATCCTTGCAAGAATCAAGCTTTGGGAAGGAGTGGAGGGATGAAATGAATGCTCAAGAGGTGTGTTAGGTCGAGAGAAGCAACAACAATGAATGGGGGAGGTGAGGTTAGTATTTATACCAATCTCTCAAAATTTGACCGTTATGTGCTCTGCGAAGGGGTATCGGATCTTCCGGTGAGTAACAGATCAGTGTTAGAAAACCCCAGAAAAGTCACAGCTTCGGATCTTTCGGCATGCAAGATCCGACACACACTTCGGATCATCCGGCCTAGAAAAACTCAAGATAGAGTGGGCCAGAACTTCCGTCGGATCTTCCGGCCTATGGGTCGGAACTTACATAGAACACTCTCAAATGTTGAAACTAGTTAAGTCTCGGAAGTTCCGACACATGCTTGGGATCTTCCGATGGAAGTACCGACGCAAACATCGGATTTTCCGACGGGTATTTATTCGAGACAGAGCGGGCCAGAACTTATTGGTCGGATCTTCCAGCCTAAGTTCTAGCTGTGTAGAGAATTTGCGAGTGAAACTTTGTGTCTCTCATGGGTGATTGTCATCTCAAAAGTTAAGGACTTTAACAACCTAGATTAATCAAGCACGTCCCTCTTAATAGTACGGTGGTCCTATACTCAAATTCAAACCAAAATAAATGTAAATCCTTCAATTAAATCCACCACCATACAAATAGGAATTGAGGACCTTCCTTTCATTTGTTCTCTTTTTTCCTTTTACATTTTATTCTTGCACAAGTCATTCAAAGCATTGTATCTAAATTTCTATTGTCATTAATCACCAAAATTGATTAAGGTGGTGTTTAGATGTTAGAATTGGGAGGTTGAATTTGGGAGTAAGATGTCACTTCGTAATCATTGCGCTACTGTAGCATTTCGTTTGTATTTATAAAAAATTATCCAAAAATTGATTAATTAGGCTCAAAATGTTCGTCTCACGGAGTATAACAAAACTATGCAATTAGTTTTTGATTTTATCTATATTTAGTATTACATACATGTTATGACATTTTGATTTGATGGGGAATCTTCTTTTTGCATAGTGTATTTGGGAGTTGATTTTTGAAACTAAACAGGCCCTAAGTGCCTAGATGCACTTTCATCTTTTTACCACGGACTTTGGTGGTTTCTTTTCTTTTGATGTCTTGGATCCTATTGTATTCTTCCAATGTCTTCAATATGTCCATTTGATTTTTGTACGAGGTGTTTGATAACCAAAATCATGACCTTGTATCCATGAGACAAAACCTTGCATACCAGGCATCACTGTTATTTACATAGGCAACATTGCTATTTACATTGGACAGGTTGTCACTCAACCACCAAAATCATAGTTCCTTACGTAATCAACTCATGATGGTATAAAGGGGCGCAATAAGCTTTTTTTTGATAATGGAAATAAAATCCGGTCTTAACCAAAACGGCTACAACCCAAGTTTACAAACCAGCAGCGCTCACGTCTGCAATCTCACACTTAAAGAAAGCACACCAAACCGTTTGATAAGAGAACTTGTAAGAAATCCTATTACTAATCTCCATCCATAGTTCGCAAAGAAACGTATGGCCACCACCTCTAATGTCTGGCAAGCGTCTTTTATTACTTGACGGTCGTGTTCATATCGATGAAGCTACGCCCAAAATCGAAGCCAGTAGGTTCCTCTGAACAGTACCTACAAGTAAGAATTTTTGGAAGATCTGTCAAAAACCATATCATTCCTGGTTAGCCACAATGCCCAACATAAAGCCGATGCACCAGCCAACATTTGACTCTTTAGCTTTTTACTCAAACCCACTAGCCAATAATTAAACATGTAATTGAAATTACGAGGTTGACGGATATTAAAAGCTATCTGAACCGCTCTCCACAGGAATTTGGCCATATGACAGTCGAAAAAAAGATGTTGTATTGTTTCGGGTGCAATAAGCTAGGGAGATCAACGGCACACGCTGCACAAGGTCGAACGTCATGACTATAGGATGGTAGATTGTTCTTTGCTAAATATTTGATGACGTGGCGGTTACAGCCTTGATTTGTTTTTCTCCTAAAATCATTTGTTCTTTAAATAAACTAGCAAAGGCACGTGTACGTACGCACATGTATAAAATAAATTAAACATAACATATAAAATATAGTTGCAACCCGCACGGCACGCGTGTGCTAAACTATCTTCTATACATTTGTATCAACATGCCACACACATTTATTGATGACATGTAGGTACTAAACAGACCAGCTGTGCGAAGCGCTTTTAAAAATACTTTATATTCGCTCTCTCATGTATAGAGAGATTTATGTATTATCAAAACTCAATAGTTGGCTTTAATTTATATGAAGAAAAACTCTCCGTTTATTGTCTAATACGGGATAATTGTTTGTAGACGTGGGTACAAAGGTGGGTATATTTAGGTGGATCCTTTTTCGGGTGAAAACGCACGGCACGCTACGTGCTAAACTCTCTTCTAGACCTGAGCATGTTTCGGGCCGGGCCGGGTTCGGGCCGGGCCTAAAAAAAATCCGGTTATTTCGGGCCGAGAAAATCCTGCCCATGACCGTCCTATTGGGCACACCGGGCCTTAATTTTTGGGCCGGGCCCGGGCTTGGTCGGGCCGCCCGTGCATTTTATAGTGTAAAATAGCTAAAAACAGCATTTCGAGCCGGGCTCGAGCCAAGATTTATTTTCTCGGGCTGCAAGATCTGTGACCTCGCCCGTCGAGTAAGGTCCGTGGGCGGGCCGGGTATGCGGGCCGGGTCGGGCCGGGCTAAAAATGCTCAGGTATACTCTCTTCTATACATTTGTCTCTTTAAAAATACTTTATATTCGCTTTTTCATGTATAGAAAGCTTTATGTATTCTCAAAACTCAATAGGTGACATTTATTTATATGAAGAAAAACTCTCCGATTTTTTGTCTATTAGTAATACGGGATAATTATGTACAGACGTGGGTACAAATGTGGGTATATTTAGGTGGGTCCTTTTTTAAGTGAAAAAAGTTTAGCGGAGAAACAACTAAAAGTGCCTGGAACAGTTAATTTTTTGTTGCGTTTTTTGTTCTTCCCTCCACCAAAGCTCGACAGGTGGGTCCCCTGTGAGAGGGTGGGGGTGGGTTTTCGGGTGAAAAGTGTTTTCAATTCTTTAGGATCCGGATCCTTTTAGTATTAGTATAGATAAATATGGCTCGTTGCAGCCGTTGATACGTTTTGTTGTTGCAACCATTGATACTTTTTGTTGCGGATGTTGTAATCACAGATCGTTATTTTCGTTGCGTGCAAGCTATTTTCGTTTGGAATGTTACATGAAACATAACACAGTGCTGCAACAAGCATTATCTTATGAAATTTGTGCATAACACAGGATCTGCGTGGAGTAGCCCCCCTTTGTTAGTACGACGAGAGCTTGGGCACGGCATCACCAACACAAGGAAGAAGCTCGACCGAAGCTTTCCCCATTAGCTACGAAACAGTAGCTACTAGGCATGAGCTAGATAAACAGCATGATCATTATCCGGACGAATGGACAGAAGATGCAGCATGATCACTATCCGGACGAATGGACAGAAGATGATGTGGTTCAGATGGTAGGATGATCACTATATGTAACATAGCGCAGGTATAAACAAGCAATACACTGGTTCAAGTGAGGTCCAAGGCCTCAAACAGTTCACAGCAACTTTGGAAACGAGCACATGGACATACTCAACTAATTCAGAGTCAGGACTCGATTCAACATGAAGATAACATAAGCAAAACCTACTTGAAGCAAAATCAAATTAATTCAGAATCCAACCTCAAGTATGTTCTCCTATACATAAAGCAATCAAGACAGTTTTGACAAGTTTCTGATCTAACTACAGCAATCATGACAATACCAAACATCGCTCCATGAGTATAGAGACTAAACAATATCGTGCCATCCATGTACCAAACACAAATGAATACTGTGACACAAATACTACACCAATTTGAGTAGACTGAGGAAACAGATATTCCAAATTCTGAAAGGACTGGCGAGCTATCTGCTGCCCACGAATTGCCTTAGCTTGGGGACAAGTTAGCACAGAACTGCAGTTGGATTAATAATAGTAATTCACAAGCCAACAGAATACTACCCAATCAAAACATTCAAATTGACACAAAATTAGCAGAGTACATAACCCTCTACCAAAATAAGGAGTAATCTGATCAAGCTCGTAAGGATCTGTTAAATCAGAATTACACTCAGACAAGTATACTGAAGTCTGAAACAGGAAAATAACCAGCAACTGACTAAGCCACTGCAGGCGAAGACAACTTCCGCACAACATAAAGGTACAAACTCATCATAGCAATACCAAGCAATATAACTCTATGAGCAACCTATATGGAGTCGAATGAACTAGCAAGCTAGCCCATGTACCAACATCGCGGAAATGAATGCCATGAGCTCATAGATTATATCTGGTAGGAGCACGATGGTTTGACAATTACTCCCATTCCGGAGTCTATGACAGACATAAATACTAGACCAATTTCATACAGGAACTCTAGGAGTAAACAGATTCACAATTCTGTTGGCAGCAGTACCCCATGAATTGCAATAGCTTTGGCACACAGAACTAGCAGATCAAATGCCACGACTGGACAAGCATCAACACACAGACAAGTATACCAAACAGGAGGAATAATGGGCAACTGATTAAGCCTTCAGCATAACATAAATGGGTTTTTTAACCATCAGCAAAACATGATATTCTCAGTACGACTACAAGCACAACTGATAAGATACCTTCAACACAAGCAAAATCTTAACAAGAGCTCCCTAGCCTGCGGAGACATGGAAGCGTCCCGAGGACGGCACGTAAACCCAAGCCTCCCCAAGCATCGGTGCCCGGCATCTCCTCCCCAGCTTAGAATCCGAGCTTGGTGCGGCGCCAGTGCCTGCGCTTCGCGTTGTACCTGACAACCACAAACAGAACCAAGAACCCAATCAGGGACCGAAACCTGGTCGAAGCAGGACGAAGGGGGACGAGGAGACCAACGGACCTGATGGTGTTGTCGGTGCGCATGCGGATCCAGTAGGGGATGGGGCGGTTCTGGCGCATCTTCTTGGCCAGCTTCTTCTTGATCCGGAAGGTCTTGTGGGACGGCTGCGCGGGGATGGAAAGCAACGTGAGCAGGGGAAGCGTCAGATCAGCGCGGGACAACAGTACGAGGGCGTGGAATCGAGCGATTAAGCGAGCACAGGTCGGAGATACGTACCATGGCGGCGGGGCGACGGAGACGACGGGAGCAACGGCGGCGGCGGCGGCGCGAGGAAACCCTTGGATCGGAGAAGGCGAGAGGAGGGAGGCCGCTAGGGTTTTTATCGGGGCAGCCAGCGGGTGGGAGACGGATGGGCTCGGGATAGTTTGGGCTTCAATTAACCAGATGAAGGGAAGTGGGCTTTTTCCTTACAGGCCTCAGTATCCTGTTTTGGCCCGTTCCATGCTCGCCCAAAATTGTCTGGCCCAATAAAGTAGCAGGCCCAGAATGGATGGCGATTTCCATCCAGTCCGTCCGTATGGGGTAAAGCAGACCCAGCCTTGTGAATGCTCACTTCTCGGCCTATTTGCCTGGATAGCAATTTAGAACACGAAAGAAACCGGGATCTCGAAATCGAAGAAACTTAAATGCTCTGTTTTTTCTTCAATCAAAAAGATAAAACAAAAGGAATCAGGTAAATGATTCGGTCTTTTTTTTAACAGTAAATGCTCGGGCCTCAAGTGTGTGTCTCTTTCATGGTCGTTGTCGTACCAAACGCACGTTTGTTCGTTGGAGGAGAAGGTAGTAAGAACCAATCAGCAATCACTACAATATTCTCTAAAAAGTTTCATCAAATATCAGATCTCCCAAGTAAATCTCGCTCGATTTGCTGATTAGGAAGCATGGCGCTCGAGGTTTCCTTTCTCTAATCCCATTGGCCACTCTCATCGTCCAAATGATTTCTGGACACTGCAATCATGGCCACATGGCGTCTCCAGATGCTGTCTTTCCCATGCTAGGAAATGGGTTAGCAGCAGCCAACAAAAGAACAGGAGCTGGAGCTGCGTTCATGTGCCGACCGAGACTGAGCGATCGACACGCGTAAATAAGCTCGGCTTCGGTCAGCGACGAGTCCAAATCGGCACACGTGCAGTAGGAGCTAATGCAACGGTAGCAGGACACGTCTCACGTCTTTGAGCATTGGAGTTAGCTGAAAATTAGGGTCAATAATCCACGTCAAAGCACACACACACATGCCCTCACATAATTTTGTCGGCTTGAGAATGATAAACAGGTGTTGTTTGCAGTGTGCTGCTGCTACTCCAGATTCCTGCTGCATGCATGCATGATGACATATGCAGACTGCAGACAGTATCTGGGGTTAAGTTTGAGTTGTTTTGGCATTTGGATTTGAAGAATCGAGTTGAGCAGTACAGTACTGGTAGTACTGATATCAAAGGAATATCATATCACAGCTTACAGATCAGAAGATGCGTCATACTTTCCTTGTTTTTTCGCGGCAAACAAAATGAGCTTGAAACGTGGATCACAGGCTCACAGCTGATGACCAATGGCTGCATTCGATTCGACCGCCCTGGCTAGTTTCAGCAAATTCAAGGTGAAAATTGAAAAGTGAGGCTAATTTCGGGGATGCTTTTGCCATGATGAAATAAAGATTGGTATCTTTTTCTCTGGATGGAAGAAATAAAATGCTGCTGGTGATGGACTGATGTGACTTACTCGTAATATATATCTTCAGCTTGCGATTTGTCAGCAACTGGCGCATGTGTTAGGTGACAAGATGGACCCTTCACCATACATCTATTCTCTGGAACTTCAGAGACGACAAGAGTGCAAGAAAAAGGGGAAGAAATAAGAGGATGGGTTATTAATATAAACAAGGAGATCAAGAACACTGCTAGGCTTTGAACAGGGAAAATGAAATAGAACAACAGCATAAGGACATGCATGCAGAGAACGGGCAAGACAGCTCTCACAAAGTAACATGGCTGACTGGTGACTGAGCACTGAAAGAAACATGATCTGGTCTTTAGGTTAATCAGTCGTAATCCAGCAGTCTCCAGTCCCAATTGGTCACTGATCAATCACCTGTTTCCATCTTGCCCTCCTTGTTTCAAATGTTCCGGCAGGTAAGAGATAATTATTTTTTACTTATACCATCATATATATATATACGCCCTCCATTTTCGAATGATATTTCTCAATATTATTACAAGGGCGACAACACATCACCACGCATAGATCAGTAAGTGTATCCACTTATCACACAGTTACAAGCAAACAGACAAACATCTGAAAGCACTCTCCATGTTTTTTTTTTCTGAAAGCTTTGTTCACTGGATAGATACATAACCTTTCCATGCACATTTTAGTAAAAAAAACATTTATCCAAGAAAAGGGAGTAAGCAGTAATGTGTCATGTAACATGTGTGCCTGCTCCTCACAAAGTTAAAAAAGGATTAAAAATATTCAAAAAGGATTAAAAACAATTAAAATTCCAGCATGTGTGCTGCCTGCAGCCTGCTAGCTGCAGCTGAACAGCAGCGGTGGTGTAGCCACAGGGCCGCAGATCGATCGGGCGATCCGGCCAAGATCCGCCCTCGGATCTCTTCTCCCCAAGCTCTGAGCCCCTGATCCTGAACCCTGACAGGGCCATCTCCTTCTCTCTCGCATAGGGGGCCGTAGGGGCCGGAGCGCCGCCGTGCGGCCACGTCAGGCCCGCCGTGCAAAGGACCAGTGGGCAGTGGCCCGCCTGCTGGCGCGAGATCTCCCGATGCAGATTCGATCAGCCGTGGCATCGATCGCCTCGACCGGCGTCGCGTCGTCGTCTCTATCCTCCTATGTTTGGACAAAGCAGGCTAGCAGCTCGTTCTTTCGGCCATGGCAGACGGGGAGTTCAACAGTCAGGAACACCTGTGCTTGAGCTGAAATGGGCTGTGTTTAGTTCAAAAAATGGATGGAAAAGTTTGGTGAAAATGTCACATCGGACACTGTAGCGCAATGCAGCAGTTTTCGTTTGTTTGTGGTAAATATTGTCCTACCATGACCTAAGTAGGCTCAAAAGGTTCGTCTCGTCGTGTACATCAAAATCATGTAATTAGTTTTTTTATTTATCTACATTTAGCGTTTCATGCATGAGGAGAGAGATTTGATGTGATAGGTGAATAGTGAAATTTGGAAAGAGAATTTTGGTAAGTTTGGTGATGTGACGGGGGAACTAAACACAGCCATGGTTTGGAGCAGCAGAACCCTAGCTAGACCCCAACACTAGCATCTCCTCATGTTGTCCAATATTCTACCAGCTGATAGTACTCTTCTGTGAAAGGAAGGAACTTTATTTATTAGTATGCGTGTAGACAGACATATAGATGCATATATTCTGTTCTTGATAGCATGTGTGAGCATGTTCTTAGGTGGACAGATTAATGTCCCTACTAGCACTGTGGATGCAGTATACTCCGTATATGCCAGCATGTATGGCTGTATGCACCCAATTCTTTCGAGATTCATGCTAGCTGTAGTCAGTTTTTGACATTGTTTAGCATGTCAACCAACTGGATGTTGCCACTGTATAATGTATGGGTATAAAAATCAGCATGAACACCATGTGTGATGGATATTGACAACAGCCCTTTCTCTCTCTTTTCTTTTTTTTTTTAAAAAAAGAGAAAGAGTTTGACAAGAATCTGCAACATGGATGTGGTTCCATCCTCTGATCCTTATCACATTATCAAGTGATTAGACTAGCTACTGCATGCTTACTACCCCTGCCTACCTGAAACCAAACCACTACACTACTACACTGCAATCCTACCCACATGGCTCAACAGTTTTATCTACTATGAGCCCATGACCCTCCAAAGGAAGCACACAGCAACCCTGCCCCAATCCTCCAATGCCTCCCCACAACATGACACCACTCCTCCTGACCCTTCCTGAAACATCCTGTCTGAATGAGATCACAGTTGGGGGCTCCATTGTGCTGCTACATCGTAGCTCCCTTGTCCCCATCCATGGATCCAGAGTGTCGCCTTGGGAAGGCAGGGCGGCGGCCTGCCTGCGCTCTGCTTCTTGGGAAGAGCAGACGGATCATATCCAAGGCAAGACCTCAAGACCCAGGCCACGCCACTATTCTTCAAGTGCATGCATGCATGCCGCTGACGAGGCATGCATGCACACCACCACCTCTGCCGCTGCGAATTCTGCATGCATGTGTGGGCATGCATCATCGGCTGGGCTTTGTGCATGCACCGTATCCGCCACGCGATCTCCCTTCGTCCCGACCCTAGCCTTGGACGCTAGCTAGCGTTAGACTGGTTAGAGCTAGTGTGTGGTCTGTACTGTCAGGAATTGGGGTTCTACAAGTGGTTACCTCAGCATGTATGCAAAAATGGTCCATGGAGCTCAGGCTTTGACAGCATGCTGATGACATAGGTGCTTCAGCTATTGTAGTGTGTTCCTTTTTCATGTGTGTATTCCTGGTGATCTGATCAATATTCAGACAGGATGTTTCAGGAAGGGTCAGGAGGAGTGGTGTCATGTTGTGGGGAGGCATTGGAGGATTGGGGCAGGGTTGCTGTGTGCTTCCTTTGGAGGGTCATGGGCTCATAGTAGATAAAACTGTTGAGCCATGTGGGTAGGATTGCAGTGTAGTAGTGTAGTGGTTT
>OAMR01000435.1:116028-145594 GCA_900205405.1 Echinochloa crus-galli
AAACCACTACACTACTACACTGCAATCCTACCCACATGGCTCAACAGTTTTATCTACTATGAGCCCATGACCCTCCAAAGGAAGCACACAGCAACCCTGCCCCAATCCTCCAATGCCTCCCCACAACATGACACCACTCCTCCTGACCCTTCCTGAAACATCCTGTCTGAATATTGATCAGATCACCAGGAATACACACATGAAAAAGGAACACACTACAATAGCTGAAGCACCTATGTCATCAGCATGCTGTCAAAGCCTGAGCTCCATGGACCATTTTTGCATACATGCTGAGGTAACCACTTGTAGAACCCCAATTCCTGACAGTACAGACCACACACTAGCTCTAACCAGTCTAACGCTAGCTAGCGTCCAAGGCTAGGGTCGGGACGAAGGGAGATCGCGTGGCGGATACGGTGCATGCACAAAGCCCAGCCGATGATGCATGCCCACACATGCATGCAGAATTCGCAGCGGCAGAGGTGGTGGTGTGCATGCATGCCTCGTCAGCGGCATGCATGCATGCACTTGAAGAATAGTGGCGTGGCCTGGGTCTTGAGGTCTTGCCTTGGATATGATCCGTCTGCTCTTCCCAAGAAGCAGAGCGCAGGCAGGCCGCCGCCCTGCCTTCCCAAGGCGACACTCTGGATCCATGGATGGGGACAAGGGAGCTACGATGTAGCAGCACAATGGAGCCCCCAACTGTGTACATCAAAATCATGTAATTAGTTTTTTTATTTATCTACATTTAGCGTTTCATGCATGAGGAGAGAGATTTGATGTGATAGGTGAATAGTGAAATTTGGAAAGAGAATTTTGGTAAGTTTGGTGATGTGACGGGGGAACTAAACACAGCCATGGTTTGGAGCAGCAGAACCCTAGCTAGACCCCAACACTAGCATCTCCTCATGTTGTCCAATATTCTACCAGCTGATAGTACTCTTCTGTGAAAGGAAGGAACTTTATTTATTAGTATGCGTGTAGACAGACATATAGATGCATATATTCTGTTCTTGATAGCATGTGTGAGCATGTTCTTAGGTGGACAGATTAATGTCCCTACTAGCACTGTGGATGCAGTATATATGCCAGCATGTACGGTTGTATGCTATGCACCCAATTCTTTCGAGATTCATGCTTGTAATCAGTTTTTGACATTGTTTAGCATGTCAACCAATTGGAAGTTGCCACTGTATAATGTATGGGTATAAAAATCAGCATGAACACCATGTGTGATGGATATTGACAACAGCCCTTTCTCTCTCTTTTCTTTTTTTTTTTAAAAAAAGAGAAAGAGTTTGACAAGAATCTGCAACATGGATGTGGTTCCATCCTCTGATCCTTATCACATTATCAAGTGATTAGACTAGCTACTGCATGCTTACTACCCCTGCCTACCTGAAACCAAACCACTACACTACTACACTGCAATCCTACCCACATGGCTCAACAGTTTTATCTACTATGAGCCCATGACCCTCCAAAGGAAGCACACAGCAACCCTGCCCCAAATCCCCCAATCCCCCAATGCCTCCCCACAACATGACAACACTCCTCCTGACCCTTCCTGAAACATCCTGTCTGAATGAGATCATATTGATCAGATCACCAGGAAACACACATGAAAAAGGAACACACTTACACATAGCTGACAGCACCTATGTCATCAGCATGCTGTCAAAGCCTGAGCTCCATGGACCATTTTTGCATACATGCTGAGGTAACCACTTGTAGAACCCCAATTGCCTGACAGTACAGACCACACACTAGCTCTAACCAGTCTAACGCTAGCTAGCGTCCAAGCTAGGGTCGGGACGAAGGGAGATCGCGTGGCGGATACGGTGCATGCACAAAGCCCGGCCAGCCGATGAAGCCATGCCCACACATGCATGCAGAATTCGCAGCGGCAGAGGTGGTGGTGTGCATGCGGCATGCCTCGTCAGCGGCATGCATGCATGCACTTGAAGAATAGTGGCGTGGCCTGGGTCTTGAGGTCTTGCCTTGGATATGATCCGTCTGCTCTTCCCAAGAAGCAGAGCGCAGGCAGGCCGCCGCCCTGCCCTTCCCAAGGCGACACTCTGGATCCATGGATGGGGACAAGGGAGCTACGATGTAGCAGCACAATGGGAGCCCCCAACTGGTTGGTTGTCAATTTGTGATCTCGGATGATGTATGCTGAACCAAGAAAGTTAAATTTAAGTGTCCTTTGGACTTGGAGGGTTTCTTCCCAAACGGCTTCATCCATGAAGCCAACCAAAGCCGGTATAAACAAACCCACCAAAAAAAGGCCCTAGTTGTAGTTACCTCCTCCTCTCATTAATTTTTTTTTCTCGAATACGCAGGAGAGCTGCGTATCATTGCATTAAGAAGAGAAAATGTTGGTTACAAGCACGCAAGCGTGCAACAAAGATCAAAAGCGGACTACTCGCAACAAAGATACCCTAACTTCTTAGCTCCGGCTTCTATCTATAGCCTGACCTCGTTCTGAATGCGCTCGATCAGCATGGAGGTGGCCACCGCGCTGCTATCAAACAACCGTGCGTTTCGCTCTTTCCAGAGATGCCAGCCAACGGCCATGAAGACCCACTCGCCAGGTTTCAAAATATTCGTGGATTTAGCATTTTTTCTTTAAAATTAGAGTTTCACAATTGATTTCGATGTAAATAGCAGCAAAACAATCCCTTGGCAACATTGACCATCCAATAAGATGGTGGATTGGCTACCGTTTAATTCAATGTGATCGCAATAACAAATGACCCAATAGGGAGAGCATGAAAACTTATTAAAGATATATACATACTTAAACTATAAGAACTAAATTAAGATAAGACTATAAGAACTAAATGAAGATATAAGTATAGTTTTGAGAACTCCTTACCTTGCAAGGTCTTTTTCTTTTACATTTTCCCTAAAATGCAACAATAGGTTCACTATATTAGTTTGCATACCATTAACACTATTGATGGTATGCTTTTATATTAAGGTTGGACATGTGAAAATGATATTTATAAATTTCTTGAAAAGTAATTTCATTTTGTACAACTCTTGAAATATTTCTCATATTCTACTTCATACTGTAATATAGTTGAAGTTATGATTTATTTAGGACCTTCAAAATACAAAGTAAAACTGTTATGGACTTTTGGAAGAGCTGTAATCCCTGTATCCATACAGAATTTTGCTAGGCCTATGCTTTAACCTAAATTGTAAATAAGATAACTCACTCAAACACCATTAGTCCTAGTGCACTCTTAGCTCAGCTCTAAAATTTTTTGGAGCAAACTGATAATTTGCTTCAGGGTCGTTTTGAGCTTGATCTCTTCTACTGAAGTATGGTATAGAGTACTAGTGAATGGATAAAGTGAAATTGCTTTTTTCATGGGCCGATTTAGTTATATACTCTCATTTGTACCGTGACTATTGCTATATCATATATAGTTTGTAGCCTTGTGGGGAATCCGATGCCCTGAACTACGTATAGTACCAAATTTCTCTCTCTTTTTTTAAGGAGGATAGAATATCAGATGCCTGAATACCTACCATATGGGCTGATCAATCATGAACCTGCACTGTAGTACACAAGATATATATAGTTAGGCCTAAGCCTAAATTACCACATACTGCTTCTGCTTCCTTTGGTCGTCGAATCCGGTATAAACAATGATACGGTCACACGGGGTTGTGTAATAATATAATATTCATATTATAGGAGAGTTTGATATGTACTGGTGGTTCTTGACCTCCTGGGCATCCTATAATAATATTCATATTACAGGAGAGTTTTATTACTATAGTTGTTTAATTTTTTTAGTAAGTTATATAGCAGTTGATGACTAAATATTCAAAGTTGCTAGTATTTATTTACTTTCAAATTTTCAGCTCAAATTTATCAATAATGTGTCGAATGTTAGTTAATTAAAGTTACAAAAGTAATGTAAATGGCATATGTAGTTATCAGCTCTGAAATGCTCATCGGATTCGTAGGCATTGTTCATGCCGGTGATTAGAGACTATGGACCGAGCAGAAAAGGATTTTCTAGCTAGGGTGGATGACCACTTCAGTACCTCACCCATTCCAGAGCTTTTTGCCCCTTGATAGTTGATCATCACATGACACCCCCATTTATAGACGACTTTTCCTCCCTTAGCTCGCTTTGCGGCTGGCCGGGGCCCAGGGGACAGAGAGAAGTAAAGGATGCTCCACCGAGGCTGGGCCCACAGCTCAGTCAAACACCCGGCACTTGAGGCGCCGGTGGGCCCACCTGGAAGCCTTTCAAACCCTGAAACACCCCGCGAATGGCATCTGGTTCCCTCTTCTTCTCCTCAAAAAAAAAAAATCTGGTTCCCTCTTCTATTTAAAGCCACCCCGAGCTCGCGCACCAAACCGCTCAGCTCCTCCTCTTCGTCTTCCTCACCTCACCTCTGGCACAGGACTCCCCCCACGGCGAGCGCGCGAGAGCAAGCTGCTCCCTCGGAGCGTCGCGATCGTCTCCAATGGCGCGGCCACAGCAACGGTATCGCGGCGTGCGGCAGCGCCACTGGGGCTCCTGGGTCTCCGAGATCCGCCACCCACTCCTGTGCGTAGCCTCGCCGCGCCGGGCATCCGGCCGAACATCTTCCGTGCATGCATTCGACTGTTTCTTGAACGAATCGGTCGGTCCATGGCGATGAGCTAGCTGAGCTGACCGTGGCGGCGGGTTTCTCTCTGGTTTGGAGATCTCCTACTAGCTCCGCTCCGCGCGTCCTCTGCTCTGTTCCGTCTCTCTGTTTGGTCTCGTCAGGTAGTGAGTAGTGAGGTAGCAGTATCATTAGCCATGCCAGGAAGAACTCGAGGTTACTTTGGTCAGACGAGTTCTTGAGAGCAGCCGGCCTTGTTTGTGTATACGGTAGCATCGTCAGAGCATAAAAAAAGTTGGATTCGACTCTATTTTTTTTCTACCACTAATGCTGGAACTATTGATAATTGATGAAGTGGCTTTGATCTTCATGAGTAAACGGTGAGTGGAGAGTAAACTGAACAGCAAGAGCTACCCAATACCACTCTTGGACCAGTTAAAAAAAAAATACCACTCTTGGGTGGTTAAATTCAGACTTCACCAATGACCAAATGCATAATAAGCATAACAACACTGCATTGACCACAAACTCAAGAACAATCCTGCTGCTTGGTAATCAGATACGGACGGCGTCCCATATATGTGCTTCAGAAAAGAAAAGAAACGCATGCTAAGAGATGATCCCTGTGTTGTACAACTACATGCCCTTGGTACTTCCTATGGCAGAGCAACTTATTAACTGCGAGCAAAGGAAAAGAGCTTCTAAAGTAAAATCCATGGGCAGGATCTCGGCGCCCAGGACAAAAGCCGCGTGGTTTATGGCCCCTGGCACACCCAATCCAGAGCTCCAGACGAATCCATGAGCTCTGCAGCCTGCTGCACCCTGCATTGCATCGCATGCACATCGCCATGGCAGGGGGCGGTGCCGTAAGAAAATCCTAGGCTCGCAGCAAGCGATCTGAGGCGGGCGGGCGCAGTGCGCCATCGATGATGACAGTAATGGTGAAGGTGAAGGAGGGATTGGTGGTGAAGGTGATCTGCTGGTTGATGGAGTCAGTGGTATCCTATCTAGGCGAGGATTCAGCTCATCATGGCATGTGCCTCCACATGCGCTTCGCCCAATCATGCTGCCCCGGCGGGGGCTCTGTCCTCTGCCTCTGGGCCTTTGAGACTTGAGAAGCAAGAGACGTCAGCGTGCGAGCTTGCCCTGGCCGCGTTCGTCAAAAGAATCCGCGGCAGATTGCGGCTGTGACAGTGACGGATATGCTTATTGTATCAGGGGCAGATGCTGCTAGTAAATACGTAAACGCTAGACGGTTACTGCTTGCTTGTTAAACCGTTAGGATGCATGGGAACCGTTCGGTATCGCCCGTTTTGGCCCCAAAGTCAAGTCAACTTTGCATTTCTATTCTCCGAAAAGAAATTTGTGGGCTGAGTTGTGGGGTAGGTCTCTCATGTGATTGTGCTCCTTCTGTTTGAAATTACAGTCCAATTTAGATTTAGTCTAAGTCAACTTCTTCTCGGGCTTTAATCAAGTTTATAGAGAAAACATTATTATATTTTTTTCATAACCTTGATCAAAACTGATAAATATACTTGACTTGGGATAAAACTAAAATGAACTATAATTGGAATGGATCGATGGAAGACATACATAAATCGGTCGAGCAAATGGCAGTTGTTAACTCCTCATTAGTACCAAAGTTGCCTACTTGCCTAGTAATGCTTACCAGTCCGTACATTGTTGTCTCTCTTGCAATGGTCATGGGCAGTGGTGATCTTGGTCTGTCCAACTTATTGTGCTTCGTTCTTCTCATCGCTAACCACTTTGATCACGCTCCACTTTGGTCACCACAACGAGGGTTTAGTTTGGTGCCAAATGTGTGTGCCAACGCAAAATTCGGCCACGATTTCGTTTTGGTGCCAAAATGTGACACGTTAGCCTTCTATTTTTGGTCACTCTAGTTCATTTTGGTGGCCAAATTACAACCATGGCCACCAATTTGGTGAACAAAGTTTATGCTTGGCACTGGATGGGATTTGCATGTGCAAACCAAACAGCCCTTGGTAACCTTAGACGGTACTCCGATGGAGAAACCTTCCTTTTAACTTCTGTAACTACCGGGGGAGAGGAGACAGTACTCTCTCGTGCAACTAGTAGGAGGCAATGGCACATCCTTGTAGGATGGTAAATGGCTCAGTAATTTAGGCTAATATTTTTGAGGATCCGGTTCAATAAGAACCGAGCTAAAAATATACTATATATTTTTATAGGACTAGGTTGGATTTTGAAGGAGGCATACGGCCCATCCATTATGAGGTTCCATTTGATATGTAGATATCAAAGTATAGCGGCATGATTTCTTTTGGTTTGGCCACCAAACGGAAAAGTTGTTCGAATAATGTACCTGCTATAAATGAAACTTCAAGTACAAATTTGTGTAGCAAGATTAACACTTTGTCTTTCTGAAGAAACTTTATCCAACCTTACAATTACAATGGAAATTGTTTCACTTATCGATTGAAAATTGATAGATCTTTTTTGCGCAAAATTAAAATTTGATAGATTAAAAAGGAAGAGAAATACATAAAAAGGAAGAAGGTAGTTTTGCTTTCTTCCAACACAAACTTTGAGAGATCTCTCGCATTCTGATTATGAGGTTCAAATTTCAAAATGCGAGTACCAAAAAAAATCAAAATGTGGACTGGCTTCAGATTTCTCCCTATCTGATAGCCCAGCAACTATGTGATCAGGCCCATATTTCTTGGGCCAAACGAAGCACGTGCTAGCCCAGTGGGAAATTAAACTTGTGTTCGTTCGTAGTTTTTTGTATTTCCAAAGTCAAGTAATCCTAAAAACTGAAATTTCAAATAGAAAAAGACAAAATATTGGGAATTTAAAAGGATAAAGCTAACGCTCACTCGAGCATTTCTCTGCCTTCCATCACACGAATTTTTCCTCCTCCCCATCTACACCCTCTTCTCCAACTCCGGCGAGCAACTCCGGCGAGATTAGGGTTCGGGTTAGCGTTCGGGGTTAGGGGGTTCGGGTTGCCGGGGGCTGCTCATCCCCGTCGGACCTAGAGGGAGGTCCGGCGGCGGCAGGCCGGCCCGGCGGTGGTCGTGGGCGCGGGGGCGGCGAGGCCGGCGGCGGTGGCGCCGCCGGCCCGGGCGGCGGAGGGCGGGTCGGGGCAGGGGAGCGGATGGGGAGGGAGGGGTTGGGGGAGGGAGGAGATAAGGTGGGTCCTGCTGGTCAGTGGGAGAAAAAAAATTCAGTGATGGAGAGGGGAGGAATACCCGGGTGACGGGTAGACAGATCCATTTAAAATATTTCCGACCTTTGCAGCTTTTCTGATCAAATAGAAGCAAAATTTCAGCCTTGCTTAGTGCTCACCAACAGTGGCGAATCCAGGAAAAATACCTAGGGGGGCTCCAAAGTTCTACGGCAGTTCAGCCCCTCCTATCTTTCCTTCCATGGCAAAAAACAATTAGTGAGGGCTAAACGGGGGCTTTAAGGGTTCTATGGCAGTAGGGGGGCTCTAGCCCCGGCCGCCCCACCGCTAGATTCGCCCATGCTTACCAACAGCTAAGCAAATTAAATCGGCTGCAGGTGCAGTAGGTGTCAAAAGTTTATGAAAGATTGCAACTGCAATCTGCCAACTTTAAACTATAAGACCTATTATAAATATGAAACATCTGAATTTACCCAAAACAAAGAATTGGGTTTTCCACGCGTGAAGCATACACATTGGCCAAGCCGGCAGAGTCAGGTGAGGTCAAACCTTCAACCCCCTATTTTGACCGCAGCTCATATTAGTACCGTTCATACCAACGGACACAATCACTATCATTTAGCCAACTCAACCCTACACAAGACTTTGTAGTCGTGCTATTATTGGACTAACCTTTGTTGCTCCCTACAGTTAATAAAAGGATGCTACTTTTTACAATTTTACTCCGGAGTCAATGAGATGCTGTTTTAGACCGCTGAATTCGTGTGCCATTTTCAAGCACATGTCATAAAAGTGTGACGTTAAGAAAGGTTTTTCCATGGTATGTTTACTCGTGCCATCTGCAAGCATAAAAAACACGTCATGAATTATAGCTCTTGTTTCATAAAAAAAAGCTTTTGCAACGCATACTATACTGGAGTATATTGGTTACCAGAGTGAGTAATCGTCAGCCGGCATTTAGGCACACAAAAGGAGACACATGATGCATGTCTGAGGCTCTGAGCCACTTCCCATTGGTTTGTGTAGGATTTTGTCTTGTTTAAGTTTGAACTAAATCTTCCTCACCTAAAATTAGACAGGGATGCATGGTGGACCCCGAGTTTGGCAGTCAATCAGTGTTCAGACTCTGGAGTAGAGAGTTTGACGGGAGATGGTCAGCACACTGCACTCTCTGTGTTGCCCTTCCCTGTAGACTTTGAACTGCAATTAATCCTGGTAGTGCTGAAACTACAGTACGTGTCTCTTGCATTGACAGTATTTGGTTGGAAGGCAGCGGGTTGACGAAGTGCAGGGTGCAGTCTGCAGCACAGACAAAAACAGTATATTCAACTGTAGATTTGTGGTAGGAACCGACCATGTTGCCATGTCAACGGTCGTGATTCTCCGGGGCACGTCACGGTGGCCGTGAACAGTTGACGCAAAACCATTGTTAGACTTTTGGCGCCTGCGATCGATAGTAATGGGTTTTGTCTGGATCAACTACAGACAGATCATGAAAGAAGGATGAAAACAAATTTAGCTGACCCTCAAACGACCAGATTATAGTTTACTAGTAGTAGTTTGTAAAAATCTAACCACCAGTATAATTGAGGGATCCAAATGGCCCTTAGATTATTGTTGTCTAGATTTCACTATCCATTTTTTAATATCTATCCATAATCTAGATGAACTCGGACAACCCTTTTATGCTAAACCAGCTTCGCAAGAGCCGTAACAACTGTTGTCACTCACGCCCCCTTTCCCGGTAGACTTTACGGTGTGCCATACTAGCTTTAAAAAGGACTAGTATGTAAAGATCGGAGGACTAGTATGTAAAGATCGGACGGACCAGATTAATTGTATATTACTGTAACCGTTTTAGTAGTATGGGTAGTATGAACTCAGTAGTATAGGTAGTATAAGGGTACTATAGGAAAAAAAATGGCAGATATGTAATTTTGACATATAAGTTTAGAATAACAGATATATAATTATGGCATATCTTTTTTGGATCCGGTAGCTCGGACAGGCGAGACAGGGGTGCCCACACGGGCGAGATAGCACGGGTCCGGCCGCCTGAATTTTTTTTTAGTGGAGGCTTTTTTTTATGTTACCATAATACCCCTATCAGTATCTAATTTATACTACCATACTAGCACCAGTATCTTTTTTTAGTTTTAGTTGCACCAGGTGCTAGTATGGCACACCGTAAAACTTAATCTTTCCCTACCACCAGTGCCTGCAACATGTCGCTAGATCGGTCGGATCGTACGTGATGATGTAGCTAATGGGCACAGAGAAAAAATGGGGGCGAAGACCGCGTCACATTTCGCACGCGCCCGCCGTCTGGAGTGGAGTCGCCGGTCACGTACGCACTGGTGCAACTACTCCCTCCCGAGCCGCCTTCCTCGCCAACAAAGCGAGCCCACCGAGAAGCCGCCGGACTCTGCCGCGTCCCAGCGAGCCGAGGACGCCGTCGTCGCCGGCGAGCCCTGCTACGCGACCACCGTCGACGTCGCGGGCCAGGCGCACGAGGTGTCCCTCGCCGTGGAGGACTCCGCCATGTGGGTCGCCGTCGACGGCGAGAAGGCCCTCCAGGTGCGCCGCCTCCGGTGGAAGTTCCGCGGCAGCGAGAGGCTGGACCTCCCCGGCGGCCGCCGCGCCAGGGTCACGTGGGACCTCCACGGGTGGCTCTTCGCCCACGACGCCGCCGCCGTCTTCGTCCTCCGGTTCGACACCTCCGACGCCGACGACACGGACGGGGAGGAGGACGCGGGCTCGCACGCGCTGGCGAGGCAAAGCTCTTTCAGGAACCACCACGCCACCGGCGGCGGCGAGAGCTGGTGCAGCAGCGACAGCGATTGGCGGGGACGGAGGCGCGGGCCGTTCCGGTCGGGCTCGGACACGTCGCCGGCGGTGTCGGTGGCGTCGACGTCCGCCACGTCGTCGACCGGGAGCGTGGCGACGGTGTCGGAGTGGGCCGCCGCGGAGGAGGCGGCGGCGCTGAAGGACGGCGGCGGGTTCTCCCTCGTGGTGAAGCTATGGAAGAAGAGGAGATAATGGTAAGTGCGGCGTTAATGGCGTCGGTGCATTGTCATTCCATTGCATTGCTTCGCATTGCACGGAACAAAATCGATTGGTCGTGTGGTTGTGATTTGGAAACCAATGCGTGTTGGTGGGGAAGGAATTTGTCAAATGGATGAACATTCTTTGAGTAAAAATTTTCATCCGTTCGTGCTCGATCATGTATGTGGCTAAGGGAATACGGTGACTCGTTCTTCCCTCCATTCTTGATGAGCTTGGATTGACACTGTAGTTTGCGTGATCATCTTCGGTATCTGGAGACTGGAGGGCTGCTCACGGTACAAGCTCAAAATTTGGGTTGTGATTGAGAGAAAACAATTCACGCTGTGATCATGGTTAGGCTGATTAACCGAATTAATCTGAAAATTCAGATTTACAAATAATGCGTTCCTCTGAACTCTGATTGTAACATGGTCAATATATTTCAGAAGGAACCAAGAAAGGATGGAAGAAGGAAATAATTTTTCAAAGATATTTTTTTTGAAAGGAATTTTCGAAGATATTTATAGCAATGGTGAGAAAATAACAAAGAATTTGGAGTGTGCAACTTGGTAATTTGGCATGGGTTGATCCAAAAGAAAATAGCCGTTGGGTGCAACGACACGTCAAATATTTACGTGCAAACAATCTCGGCACATGATTTGTCCTCTTGTGGTGTATATGAATGCACACAATATTGAGCGGAAATAATTTTTTTGTAAAAAAGTTAATTTGTTATGTGAACGTGGTTTAGTAGATGTACGGAGACGCTCAACAAACACATACTTTTTTTACTAGCACAAAGAATATGGCTATACGTTGTGATGACACCAAAAAAAATTCACGTACTCCTAGACCAATAAACATGATCCAAAATCCAAGTAATAACTTGATCCTAACTTGATTCATAGTAGCATATTAAATCTCATTCAATTTCTAAGGTGGATGATGGCATGATGCGATGCATCATGACAAGCTGCTTACCGTTGCCGCCATCTCTGATACAAATACTACTTCCGCGTACGTGTAGAGGTGTTGACTCTCTCTACGTCAAAGTTCTTTTTTCAACTTTTTTTAAAGAAAAGGTTAGCTGTACACACTCAACAGCGACATATACGTTTCTGGAAACAGATGCCGCCGGCTGCATCGTCAGATCAAAACAAGTGGTCTGTTCCACGGTCCTCCCGGGCAAAAGCCCTACAATTTCGATCTCCATGCCGTACGAATGATCTGCAGTCTGCAGAGAGCGACCTACTAGTACGTATTACTAGTAGTAATCTTGTTTACTTTCAGAAAAAAAGGTAGTAATCTTGACCCGCACCCCGTACGGGACACCGTCTGTCTGAGTGTCTGACCATGCCACGCGGAGGGAGTGAACGCACGACCGGCGTGGCATTCTGGCTTTGATGCAAGATTCTCATCACATCAAAATGTTATACCATAAAGTATTAGTAGATAAAATCAAAAACTAATTACACAATTTTGTTGTACTCTGCGAGATAAACATTTTGAGTCTAATTAATCAATTTATAAATAATTTTTTACATAAACAAACGAAGTGCTACGGTGCGGCAATGATTATAAACTTCTAAATTGGGAGCTTCTAATTGAGGATCTAGGCCATTATACTACTTCGTATCTGATAGTGTAGATAACTCCAGCTGATCTCGTGTGATCGTGTCGTGTCAGTCACTCACCGTGCGTGGTGTCAGTGTCGTTGACGAAGCGGAAAAGGGCAAGAAGAGTGGAGGGGCCCGGCGGGCCCGGCCACGATCCACCTCGCCGCGGCCCGCGGGGGCGTGGGAGGTGGGATGGGCCCGTTCACCGACGGCGCGAGGCCGGGCCGTTTCGGGCCTTCCGGCTGCGTTTTGGGGGTTGGGCCGCGGGGTTGTATCGACACCGACACCAACGACATGCGCACAATGCTTTGGTTCAAGGTAACCACTGTTGGCGCCATCGATGCCGTGCCACCCGGCCAGCGAGTCATTACTGGCCGCGGGGATTAGCTGTGGGGGATGCACGTACTGTGTGGCAGCAGCAAGGGGGGCGCGGGCGCGACGACCCTGCTGCCCCCGCCAGCCGGAAAGGCCGCGCTAGCTGCTAGGTACTCTGATCCGACTGACCCGGCAGCCTCGGCGATGGAAGGATCGATCACTCGTCAATGATTCGTCCCGGTGGCCGGCAAGGGGACAAGCGCGGAAAGGCGCTGTCCGACCGATGTCCACACAAAGCGCCCATGCCCATGCTCCATCCCATTCCCGAGCATCGCCCCGGCTCGCATCGGTGGTTGGCTTGGCCTCGCCCCCGGTGACGCGCGTGCTCGATCCAGTGATCCTTCCCAAGAACGGCCACGCTGATACTCTTGGGCTCTTGGCTACGGGACGAAGAGAAAACATGGCGTATCCGCTACCGCCAGTGCGGTTGCTCTGCTCTGCTCCTACGGCAAGCCGGCCAACGTGCGCATCAGACCAGTCACCAGTGCGCTTGCTGTGCGAATTTTTTTTTTGCGGGTTTGCTGTACGAAGATTTGACGCACGCTTTTATTCCGGGAAGGGCATTACCCAGGCAGTCAGGCGTGCTGACCTTCAACGTCACCGGCGCCGGCAGGGGTCAACCCACAATTGCAGCGTCACCAGCAGCCGTGCCTCCTTTTCCCCTGCTCCTTTCTTCTTCGCTGAACAAAAAAGCAGAGCACGCAGTTGCCACACCCAAACGAGAAGAGGAGTCGAGGAAGAAGAGGATCCAGAGCGCCGCTGCGTCCCCGAGCTGCAGCGCCCCGCTGCTGTCCGTGACGAAGAGGAGGAAAACGCGCTGGTGACGAGGAGGACCGCGAGCTGGACGACCGGAACGACTCCGCGGATGTCAAGCTGAGGCTGCCGTCGACGAGGAGCTGTACCGCGAGCTGGGCGCTAACGAGAGGTCCGCCAGGCGACGGAGGCGGCACCGGCGTGGTCCGCGGGACGGGACGGCAGGCTAACTGACGGGAGGTAACAGAATGGTAAATACCTCTAACGTTCCTTCTTTTAATGGTATATACCTACTCGTGAATCTTTTGATAGTAAATAGCTAACGTTGGTTCTTTGGATGCTATGGATCCAATTTTCCCAAAACGAAGACAACACACAAACAGTAGCGCAGCGGCCCACCAGGTGGCTACAGTTTAGAGCCGGGTACGCACAATTAGTAGTAGCAGTAGTACGATCGGCCAGAATTAAGGAGCCTAATTATCAGGCACTAGCAAAGGTTCAGATTCAAAATCATGGAGTGGGGGTAATATGCACAGAGTTGTTTAGTGGTAAAACTGAAAATCAGGTAAAACTAACTGTAAAAGAAAAATTGAGGAATGGGGGCCGTTTACGTGGTGGACCCCGACGACGTTGATGTCGAGGAGGCGGGTGCCGGGTGCGGCGGCGGCGGCGGCGAGGTCGGCAGCGGCCGCGGCGTGCCAGGTTCCTGCGCCCGCCGACGGAGAGGGACCGGAAGAACGTCCTGGGCCGCGGCGGCGCGGGGCGGCCTCCTGCTGCCGCGCGGAGCGGCTGCGGATTCCTCCGCCGGCGCCGACCGCGGAGGGGCACTCGCCCTTGCGGCCGCGCACGGCGCGGCCGTTACCCGGGATGACGCAGGTGAAGACGACCCCGATCTTGGCGAGGCGGTTGACCCAGCGCGGGATGCGGGCGCGGACGAGGCGGCGGCACGCGGCGTCGCAGAAGTGGTTGCAGTTGCGGGACACCAGGTTGTAGGCGTCCCCCGGGAACTCCGCGGCGAGCTCGGCCATGAGCGCCCGCACCTCGGCGCGGGTCAGGTCCGTCGTGCCCACCAGCACCGACTCCCGGAACGCGTACCCGGGGCACCGCCGCGGCACCACCTCGAAGATCCCGCTGCCCGCGCCGTCGTGCGCGCCGTACGCGTACTCCACGCCGTGAACTGCGCGCACACAAAGACAGCGAGGCACGTCGTGGTGTTAGGACCGATTCAGGAACGCGTCGAGGTGGAAGCGGCGGCGGCGGAGGGAGGAATGGAGGAACCGAGGAAGGGAGCGGCGCGCGGGTGCCTGGTGAACGTGCCTTGGACGCCGGAGTGGTAGACGCCGAGGCCGAGCCAGCGCGCGTAGCCGTTGGCGGGGGTGACGTCGTAGACGTTGAGGAAGACGGGCGTCGACGGGGCCTCGCCCGCACCACCGGCGCCTCCGCCGCGCGCCTGCCGCGGGGGCCGAGCCGTCGGGGTGGAGCCAGCAGCCGCGGGGCCCATCGCTCCGCCGCGTCGCTGCCGACACACACACGCCCGCCCTCCCCGCGCCTGGCAACGGGGAATTTCACAAAGCAGCTTGTGCGCGGCTGGCGCTCCGCGGGTGGCAGCTGCGTGCCGGCTGGCGAAGACAAGAGGGTGGGGGGGTGCCGCGCCGCGCACCCGTCTGGGTAGTGATGGGTGGGTGATTGGAGGGGGCGCCGCGGCCGTAGCCGTACTAGGAGCTGTAGGGAGGAACAGCAAAAGTTCCGCGCTGGGCGGTCGCCTTCACCTGCTCGTTCTGCTGGGATCCGATGACGGTATGACGGCGATGATGGGTAGAGTCCCGGATGCGCTTACTAGTACACTTGTATAACTGGCAGCGTGCGCTTGGAATTGGAAGAGAGGGAGGGAGAGACCATGGTCCATGGACGACAAGAAAGATGTACTAGCACACTTGTACTGATGGGCAAGTTCGTTACCCGGTTTGGTGCGGCTCCTGCGCAATCGATGTTTGCTTCCACAGGAATGTCTCGGCCTGGAAGGAAGGATGCATGGGTTCATCACTCACTGCGTTCGATCATTCTTTCTTTCTTTCTTTTCCTTTCTATATATGCCTAATGCCTAGTATGTGGGGGCACACTGCGTTTGATGATGATTCAGCTTTCGGTGAGGGGACTGACCTCGTCTGGTCTGCCTAGCTAGCCCTCTGCTTGTAAAGTTGAAGTGCAGGCCAATTCATGTGTATTTATCTCACTCTCACTCTTTACGTAGCCCCCAAATTTCACCTTCAAAGTACACTATAAACAAAAAATCTCATCACATTTAAATATCAGCACATGCATGTAGTATTAAATGTAGATAAAATTAAAAATTAATTGTACAGTTTTATTGTACTCTGTAAGACGAATATTTTGAGTCTAGTTAATCAATTTTTGGATAATTTTTTACACACAAACAAAAATGATACAATGTCACAATGATTACGAAGAGTCCCCAGATCCTTAAATCTCCACCCCTATTTTGCATCTAAACACCGCCCTAGGAAATCTTACCTGTCTGTCTAGTCTCCTACCTGCCAGCCTAATTCAGTCTCACTCTTTACCTAATGCAGGCCAAATTCATCTAAACTTTGGTACACGCCATTCCCCACAAAAGAAAGAAAGGGAGCAGGAACTGGCGCATGAAACTGAATACCCGATGATATGCCTGCCTGCACGGCTGCACCTGCACGAGTCCAAACATTCGTGTTATCGTGCAACCAACGTCTTTCTTTGCAAGGACCCGCAGCAAATAGAATAGAAGTATCAGCCACAGTGGCGTCGGGTGGTGTAAAAGATTAGACAATGCAGTGGTGGGACTGGTTACTTTACAACACAAAAGGCGTGCGAATATCGGTGTAGAAAAGAGAAATTTGTCTGATCTTTTTCTTCTTGAAGAATACGCAATCATGAGCATTCTATATTCCTGCACAGCTAGGATTAATGCTATTAATACATTATCTAAGTACCCTGTTTTTTTACACTTTAGACAGCAGCATTAGCTAGTTCGATGAACCATAATCCTTCCTCTCTCGAAGATTCGCCTAACCTCTTTTCTTGTTCTTGTCATCAGGTTCCATTACCCATTCAACCATCACTAATCCCAGCCATGAGAATATAAGAGAATCTGAATTGGCATAGTGATATAGTAGCAGACAGACAAATAGTTTCATGTACAGAAATTAACCTACCCCTTTGCATTTAAAAGAATGGCAATGTTCTGCTGCACGGAGGTCAGCGCCTATACATCTATACAATCACAATTGCGAAAATGCCCTATGTACCACGTGGTAACAATGCCGTATGAGATATACAATGAAAATGCCTAAAAAACTGCCCTGTGTGTACAACGAACTTCTGAAAGCGACAACAGCTTTACGATGCCTCCAACAACACCCATGTACAACAATCCTGGAGCTAATTCCTCGCCTAACCTGCTTTACGATGCCTCCAACAACACCCATGTACAACAATCCTGGAGCTAATTCCTCGCTTAACTGCTTATGAACATCTCCTCCTGTACTAACCTTAACCTCACCTTTGTTTCTTGCCGCCAGCCAAGATACGAGAGATCTGAAGGCCTCGGCTGAATGCTTGATTGAATAGCAGTCTCGTCTGGAACTCAGAGACAAACGGGAACCATGCCAGCACCGCCACTGGAACGAAGATGACGATCCCCATTAGGTACTCGTAACCTCTCGAGAGAGCCTTGACAGATCCCCACAGCCCAAACGCCTTGACCACCGGTTTGCTTGCTTGCGATATCTGTTGTAAAGATCACAAACAGACTACAGCGTCAGTTAAATGTTCTATCTAGCAATCTTAACATTTTTATAACAAATACTTGCAGGCCTGCAGGGGTATATTACAAGTGGGAAAATAGTTCACAGACATTTATATTCTGGATTTCTATACATTGTTCGGCTAATTTCCTTTTGTATCATCACTCACCTTTTGACTGTCCAGATCTTGTGCAGCAAAAGGTTCGCGGGACAGGAGTTTCAGCAGGCAGTATGTCCTTTTGGGTTCAGCTCTTTGGTTAGCTCAGTGAGTTTGGACACGTATTCTGTGATGTGTGCTTGTTTAGGGTTCAGCTCTTTGCTTTCTTTTTCGGCCCATGTACGCATTCCACCCAAGAGTTTAAAAGGTGGGGCCAGCAACTGGTTGTGAAGGTGATTTCAAGGTAAGCCTTCATTGCATATTTCTCAGAAGTGGATACGCGAGGCCAATCAGGGGCTGAGACAATTTGTTTGGGCTACGGCCATCAGCGAACATGATGGTTCTTTGAGTTATACATCGTAGGGAATCTGGGAATATAGACTTGGCAATATAACTTGTTTTTCATATATTTCATTTCAGGAACAGTTATCTTTTAAGATGCTTTACTCTGCAAAAGGGATACATTTATTTCATTTTGTTGTGGATGCTGGAGTATTTTGCTATGAAGAGCAGTAGCAGTTTCTAAATGGCAGCATCTTATATCACAGAAATAGAAGTACCTATTGTAACATCTTTGCTACTCATACATATGTTTCATCGTTTCCAATCCAAGGCACATGTCTATCAACTGGTGTTTTTTCAAAAAGTTCCTTTTAGGAGTTTCATTGACCAATGTCTTCAAGCAAAGGGAAGGGTGGTATTGGCATAATGTTTACACCATGGATGTATCTGATCCCATTCAGGATTACTTAGGCCTTGACTAGGACAAAAGATTGTTCAGACAGACTAGTTCTATATTGTTACTGCAGCTACTAAGCTACTTCTTGACAACACAAAATTTTAAGCCCACATGCTCTGCAGTTGGTCAGTGATAAACTTGATGATCAGAATTTCTTTGCTTTTGGTAGAAACGACCCAGAAATTGATGTTTTTTAGGTGGATTCTATAATAATTGGTGCCTTAGTTTGTTTTGAAACAGCAAGGGTTTCATTGTTCAACTAAAGTCCATGTTTTCTCTAGTCAGTTTTTGCTTGTTGCTTTGTCATGAAAAATCTTTTTTTCCCTTCCGCACCTACATTTACAATTGTAGCCTTAGTTATGTGGCACAATCCTATTGGATACAGAATTTGACTGATATGCATACACAAATTATCCAAATTATGTGTAGTCATTCCGTTTATATTTGACAAATTTATAGCAGATGAATTTAGGGCTTAAAACAACTGAAATTAGAGGGCTAATGCTGATGGATGTACCTGCAGAATCGCCCATCCTGTGGGTGCAAATGCAAGGAAGCTAGCAAATATGTCACCAACTGTAAGGTGTAAGACAGTGAAAAGAACTGCCAGCGTTCCAACGGATCCGATAAACAAGGACAATTTAAGCAGCCGGAACATAAGTTGGTAATCCGCACTAAATTTCTTTCTTCCCATGGATACCACCTAAAGAAAGATCCTGATCAGCAACTTAAAAAGGACATATCACCTTCTTGAAGGAGAGAAACTACTAGATTTGAATACAAGCAGGCAGATGGAATTTACCTTTAAAACCAGCACTACAACAATGATAACCAACCAAGAAAGACCATAAACCTGAAGCCACAAAATCATATTTTCTTTAGTGGACAGCCACAATCATAGTGTTAAACAGTGCTTTTAAACAACAAAAGGAATTATTCAGACAATATTTAAGTGGTTTATCCACCAGCCTTGTGATAATAGGGGAACAATTGTGATCTATGAACTCATCTGGCTCAATTAGACTTGAAGAAAGAAACTCAAATGAACTAAAGAACTCACAGAGATGCTTTTGTTGCCAGCAGAGATATTCAGGTGATATATGATGCCATATTGGAATATGAAGAATCTGAGAGACAAAATGATCTCCCAGAAACGACCCAATAGACCTGTAGAGTGTAAATGTTCCTGCTCCTCTTCCCACCATGACTCCCAAGCTTTGTTAGAAGGAACCCCAATCCCACCTCGACTGCTTATCCACTTGCTCCAGTCATCCCAGTCATCTACTATTTTCTGCCACTCAAAACCTGATGGATTGAAGAGGAATGGAGCAAATAGCCAAGTGATAACCAAGAACCACATTGATGATGTCAGGAGTATATAGGCAGTCGAATCCGTAGCAACATCACCATACAACTGATAGACTACTAGCAGTAACATCAGTTCAAGTCCTTTCACAAAATGGCTTCTGGAGTACATTCTGTAATTCTCAGCAAACCTTACATGGCGGACAACAAAGCCTCTGCCAGTTGCTCTATATTTTGCACCACCATGAAGGATTGTGCGGCCAAAATAATGTGACTTAGTCCCAAGTGAGAAAGTGAAGAACACTGAACAGAGCTGAAGCTGCATGATTATGAAATCCCCCAGGGCACTTCTGAAGCCTCTTTCTAGGCCAATCTCCATAAACATTGGCAATGCCATCAGAAGACCTAGCTGCACAATAGATTGAGATCCCATAGCTGCTTGAAGTGCACGGTTCCCTCTCATCCGTGCTTGCTTCATAATTGCAAATTCAAGGCCACTTAGTGCTAAGTAAAGTCTTCCATACAAGAAGACATACACTATGATGACAACCATCTGCACAGAATTAAGACAAGAACATGAGGAAATATGCATTACAGCGAATCATAACAAAAACAATGCATTCTACTGTTCTATATACATTACCATTGAGCTAATATAAAACCCAACAGTGGTGAAGTAGCACGACAGCATTCGGAAGAAGTCAAAGCGATGACCCAGCCTGTAGATATCTCTGCTAAGTACTTGCTCCCCATTTCCACAAGCCACTTTTGCCTCAAAGAGAGAAATTTGGTTAAGACCGACATCACGTCCTTTTCCCACTTGGATGTACTCGTGATGGGTGACATTCCCACGTCTTAGAGTTGAGTTGAAGCCTGAAAAACATATTTAACTCTATGCCTTCAAATGCACAAAGGAGTAAGACCCAGAAATACATGAAGAATCACATACCAGCAAAAATGTCTTCACTTAAATTTATACCACAGGAAGCTTTGCTAATGCCTCCTCTCGTGATGTGAAAAATCCTATCGAACACATCAGGATGTCCATAGTGAAATCGTACCCTGCCCAGAAAATAAATTATGTCAGATACACAGCATTTGAACCATTAAGTCTGATTTTCTTTTTGCTCCCTTGCAGACAACATGCTTAAAATTGAAAATCTTCAATGCAAAGAAGTTTCGAACAATGTCAATTGTTGATCTAATCAGTAACCGTATTTATTTCCAATCTCAGACTCGAACGCATATTCATGTGCATTCTATTTTCAAGGACAAAAGGAATTCTTCAGTATCATCTTATAATTCTTTTTCTAGGAGATATTTTTGCCACAGATGCTCAGCAGATCCAACATTGTATCACAACACATAAGACACTCAGTGTCCAATAAAATAATTGTTTCAATCCAATATATGGCATAAAAATGATTTATACTTACTTCAATGGATTAGCTAGGACCCTCTGTCCTATTGTCACAAAGCTTGTCTCCTGATTCGACATAAACCATGCAAGTGACGACACACTACAATCCAGCATTCTCAGATATTAGTTGCTGATTTGGGATTTAAGATGAAGAAAATGCAATGGTAACTGTAAACTTCTCAAATTACCTTCCGGTAAATATGTGCTCACGCACTCCAAGAATCGTGGGCTGACGGACACCATGGTTTTTATTGAATTCTTCCAGCAAATTTCGCATTTTCAAAGCTTCCTCCAAATAATTATCCTGCAGATATTTCGTAAATACAACACACTGCAACATGTATCATGACTTGTACCATAAACACTCAATTCACCTGGTTCATATCAATGGTTTGGAGCGCTTCACCACGGGTAAAAATGATAGCATGATTTTGATTATCTGGTTTGCCTTCACCTATTTTTGCTGGTCCTGGCAACTTTATACGGTATATTTCCTTCACAGGATACAAAGTGTAAGTGCTATCGAGGTTGACATCAGACTGAAAAGTCAACAAGGTTTGGAATGATGGAAAAAGACTTGTGCTTCGTGGATGTGCCTACCTGATCATGATTGTCAAGAGCTTTTACCAACACCGAATAGAAGACCTTCTGCACCTTGTCACCATCCCTCTCTTCAACTTCGTCAATGTAGGCCACACGCAGACCAGGGTAACTGTAGTTTCAAATTGAATTGGCATTCAGATTAATTCAAAGCGATACAACTTTCTGGATGATGCCACTGTAATTAAATGTTAACTACTGAAGTAAACATCAGCTCAACCAGTTTCTGAAAAACTGAACAAGAAAACATCTTAGCCCTGGAGGTAGATTATGCCATATCTTGTAATTGGCAAAATGTTTTAATTCTTATTTCTTTCTTGGAAGAAATTACTTACTTCACCATCAAGTTCAAGATGTCTGTTGCACGTCGATCACCAGATTGTTTCTGATTGCCATAGATCTGGCAAGTAGCAACATATGTAAATTTCATGTCTGCTACAGCCTCGAGTTGAGAGGACAAAGATCTTTGGCTTTTCTTCTCCTCCTCGGCTGGATCTGCAACTGCTTTATATCCTTCCAATATCTCTGGCAAGAAATACAGGGAACATATCAGCAACTATTTTGAAGACACTAATAAAAAAAATGCTCCACCTGGAATCTGAAGAAGATTACCAGATTCAGAAGCCATGTCAAGGAATGCCTGAAGCTTCAAAGCTCTCCTATAGTACATCATGCCTCTAACTATTCAAAGAAAAATCACATATCTGGGAATTAGTCAAATTATCCTTATTTGATAAGATAAGGCAGATGGTATGATCGAATTACCTGTTCTACAGAGTGTCTGCCCTCTAAGAGAAGCCCAATGACGAAGCTGTAGGACATTTTCCTCGTTTCCCCAGACTTCACTTTCTCTTTTGCAATTAATTCTTTCCATGAAATTATTCCATTCATCTATAGAAGGAACCACGAAAAGTAAATTATGGAAAATTGGTAACTTAATAATAAAGAATTTGAGCGTGGAGATTCAATGGGAATCAAACAGAAATGGAACCTGGATAGATTTTCTGTAGGTAGAATATAATTGATACACCATCTTCATTCTCCAGATCAAGATCACTTTTCGAATATACAGTTTCCTCACTGTAGTAAGGAGTCATAACACTGCCAAGTATAAAGAATGACACTAAATTATGTTGACTTCAATCTTTTTCACTAAAATTCTTAACATAACAGGGTTGTCAGATATTGATCATGGTGAATTTATTTATTTTACAAATAATATTTATATGTACAATATGCACTACAGAATAAATAGTAGAGAAAGTTATCATGTACAGGCTTGCATCTAAAAGGGCCCATTTTGGTTTGCATCTAAATGTCATAATTTCTCTGTTTGATAAGAAAAAGAGAATGCGAACAGGGTGTTGTGAAGGTATTTAGATTTCCTAGAATGGTATTTCCCTTTCTGGGGGCTGTATTTGCAACTTGAAATAAATTGAAGAGCTTCTTAACTTTGGTTTCAAAAAAGAAACATATATAATAGCTCAGCCATCAGGTCTGGAGTCAGGACTCTCTGGATCGAACCAATACTAAGTGTGGAAACAGAGACATGTAAAGCATACAGAAATTTACTCCCTCCGGTCATATTTACATGATGTATCAGACAACAAGTTTAGCCTGCACTTAGCTCTAATTTTTGGTCTGAAACTCATATATAAGTTTTCTCGAACGCGCAGGAGAGCTGCGTGTCATTGTATCAAAGGTAAACTCATATATAAGTGACCGGAGGTAGTAAAAATGTTTGGTAAGCAAAACAGCACCATTATAGCATCAACATATAATTTAAGATTGAATAAATGATCAATTTGTACAGTGTCTGCTGTTGTTTATTTCTGGTTTGATTCTAAAAAGTTTTGAGTTTTGACTCGGAAATCTCCCTTGCAGTTCTTTTGTAAAAAAAAAGATCACCCACCCCAAATCCATCGCCCTCGGTAATTTGTGCATGGTCTAATGTTGCCTTTTCCTTTCAACTGAAAGCACACATTACTATGTTATGGATTCAGTTCATCAGAAAATGTTCATGATAAATTTTTGAACATAACTGCTAGAGGATGATGTTCAGTGTATTCCTCCAACCCTAGATGGGTGGGATATATGGTTATCTGTACATGGCCCTATGGGCTACATATGTCTATACTCCAACAATAACATCATAATTTAATTTTAGGAAATGTTAAGCAGGGATGGGAACAGATCAACAGACCAGGATTCAAGGGAAACTTTATTTGGCAGGCAGAGGTATAATATCAAGGTTGCACAGAAAGAAACACGAGTTGGTTAATGCCAAATGCTCCCATAAATTAAGTCGGAATAGATTATATTCATAATAATTTCTAGTTCTTGCGTTTTTTTGGAAATGTCGCATACGGTTTTCTTGCAAATGAGTCACAAGAAGCAGAGACGAATTATCATGCTATTGCTGTACCACTTAAATACAGCGATTTTGCAATATTGTTAGCAAGTTGCTATATGGGAATAACCTGAATGAGAGCATTTTGCGTACTCTAGGTGCACGTGGCATGTCCATGAATAGAGAATTTGTGAAAAATGCTATTCTTCGACGAGCTTCAAGGTTGCCAGGCACGTCCATTGCTGATTCCTTCACAGTCAAAAGAAGGTGCAAGCGCTTAATCTGTAGACAAGTGGAGTTTGTGCACACTGTTATACAAAACATGTACCCTAACTCACAATCTCGGTAATAAAAGATTTAAGGGTAATAAATAATTTGCAGACATGACCTGTTCTTCCCACTGTGCTGAAACTGGAGGAGGAAAAACAATGGCAGGCTTTGTACCAGAACCGGCAAAAAGCTGTCTTCTTTCCTTGTTCCCATGGCCGAACTCAGCCAGCTCTCTGAAAATGATAAAAGGTAACTATAATTTTTTTTTCAAAATAAAAAGGTTACTGTAATTGGTGGCTATTGACATCAAAGACATGCATATAATTATCATGAGTGCAAAAAAGAATAACCTGATCTCATTGACCATCATATCTCTTGTTATCACTTCTAACATGTCTTGAAGCAAAAGTACCACATTATCAAATTTTGAGGCATCTCTTTCTTTCTGCAAAACACCAGTGTAATGTTAGAAACACCTTCAGTACATAAACAGATCATCAATTTTAACAAGTTGAAACATCACAATTTTCAAATAGACAACAATTGAGTAAAGTAGTAACATTGAATTACCAAGGTAGATATAAGTTCCACAAATTTCTTGCAAAAAACTGGGAGTGCGCTCATTCTAAAATTGGCCAGGAATGTATTCTTTGCAATATTAGCTTCAATTTCTTTTATTATAATCCCAATAATCCTGTTCAAGTCAATGAACAAACATGTCAAAAGCATATCAATATACTGCATGGAATTAAAAGATATATATGTACAACAGCGCAGTTCAAGAAGCTAATTAGCATGAAGGAAGGTAACACATATCACTTCAGTATTATTGATGTTATGTATCTAACAATAGGCTACAAGTTTACTAACTACAAGCAGACTAGCAGAGTTTACTAGTATTATGCATCTTGGTAGTGCTTGAGTGTCCTTCTCCCCAGTTCATTTTGGAAAAGCTAGTTCCTGAATATACTGAAATAGCAAATATGTGCAGCCATACGCAACTATTGGATTCAATAACCTTTGGCTCAGTAAACACTAACTGCCCTTCTCGTATAGGGTCTGGCAATGTAAAGCTGATATCCTGATGTTGATTCTGGTTTCATCAGTAAAGAGTGAAAACAATGTGGTTTAAGATACTGGTTATATAGCTTCAGGCTTCGAGGGAACTTTATCTTCTATCGAAATGGTGTCCATTGTCTAAGAACTTAAATATATCATGAAAGATTGCCTTGAAGATTGCCTTAAATAAAATGCATGAGTGAAAAATATTGGAAGATACCTTTTCTCATTTTCTCCAACCACCAGTACATTAAGAACAAGTTTGAATGATTCATAACATTCCAGTACAGCACATTTCATGTACTCATCCGCACATATACATTTCCAAAGATCTGAATCCCTAGGACGAAATTGTGCTGCCATGTCTAACGCTATAGGTATCTGTGTCACAAAATGAATTGCTATGGTAAATTTTACCCCCAACGTGCAAATAAGGCATAAATATATTTTGCCAAACCTTGCTAGCAAGCAAGAACAGTGGCCACTGCATCAATTTGAGGCTGGGGTCTGATGAATAAGGAACCCCTAACAAGTCCATCTCCCTGTGTGACAGTTTGTCAGCTTTGCTGCAAGGATAATATTTTTCTATGTTTTGTTACTAAAACAGGAGGTAAGTGCATCACCTATCGCTTATAAGATCTTCTTCCCGGAAACTGCATATTACTTCATTCCACAATTGAGCAAACTTGGCAGCTTCAGTTCTCTTGTTGGGAGAAACCTGCATGTTCAATAATTTATATTATGAAGCTGGATTGAATTATTAAGGGAATCATACCAAAAAATTATGGTCATTTGAAACCTCAGCAAAGCGCTTTGCGAGTGAGAAGCGCCTGTTTCTGCTTTTATCTGATGGCACCAAATATGTATTGAAGGCTCCAGGCAAAGAATGGAATCGTGATCTCAGCATTCCCAATGTTCGTATCTGATGCAGATAAATTTCATAACATGGTTATAAACTAAATCAATATCATTAAAATAAAACATTAATGTTATACACGTAGCTACCTATACATTAGGCCATTTTTTTACAAAAATATAACATTGGTGCAGATGTCGCAACAGTTAAAGGAGTGAATCAAACTGTGCATGCAACAAACAATCAAAATAAGTCTCTGTGCTCAGTTTCTTATACAATATCATCAAAAAAATGTCATACAAATAGAGCAACAAAACTTGAATTTGAGTGTAACATAAATAACAAGAGTCTGATAGCAAACAGATCCTTACAAACATGAAATATTCCTTGTGAAATGGTAACTGAACCACTCCCAAATTTATCTATTCAATTATGGATAGGGCTGCAGAAGCATTGTTTTTTCACTTGTTAGGTTATTTCATTAAGATTTTCCATACAGAAAATATATTGCATACAACTCACCCTGCTAAATGGGCCGCAAACCGCACTGCAACCACACCGATCCATGCTAGCATGCTGAGCAACGACAACCCAGACTAATCCAATCCATCAGCGGCAGCATCCAAACCAGCCCCCACTCTCTTCGTTTTTTCTGCTACTAACTAAAATAAACCATTTACCAAACTATGACTACAACCAGTTAACAAACCATTTCCCAACCCCGCTCCCCCAATTCCCACCGTGGATAGCTGCTGACCAAGTACAGTAGCAGCCTATTTGTGTTGCAGTAGAAGATCCCACGTACTATTTTGACTCCACGTCTAGCTGTTCGTACGGCGCGCAAGACATCCATTAAGTACCCCCACACCAAACCACATTGATCCGGCGAGGGGCAGAACCCAAACCAAACCAACTCGTTTTAACTGTTGCTCCATTAGTACCCAATCTAAACAAATCCACCGCGAAAGCCACACCAATAAAACTGTTTCAGCCCAAACCACTTGCAGGGTGACATACAACTCCTTAACATATAGAGCCATTACAACACAATTATTTGGTGCTACATATTCGAATTATCATTTTGACCTTAAATAGGACAAGTACTCTATCCGTTCCAAATGACTTGTCACTTTAGGTTTATCCTAAGTCAAACTTGTCTAACTTTGACCAAGTTTAAAATAAAACATAATAACATCTATGATATCAAATTGGTTTCATTGAATCCACCACAGAATATATTTTGATGTTGTATTTATTTGGTATTGTTGATATTATTATATTTTTCTATATGCTTGGTCAAAGTTTGACTTAAACAAAGCCAAAGTGACTACTAATTTGGAACGTGGGGAGTATCATACAATAGTTTCAGATTCATTTATTACCTCCCCAAGTCGCCCAAGTGCACCAGTCATGCCACCAAATATCGTAGAGAAGATGGCATACCATATCTGTGTGTCCATTAAATAGACCTGCAAGAATTAAAGGCGACACAAATGAATATTAGAGTTACAGTTTATGTTTCAAATCGAAGAAGAATAAGATGGTATTACTAGCCAGATAATACAACAACAACAACAACAACATAGCCTTTTGTCCCAAGCTAGTTGGGGTAGGCTAGAGGTGAAACCATGTTAATATCCTTATTCTGGGGGTTGTAAAATCATTTTTTCACAAGAAACAGTAACCCTTGAAGTCATGTCAAAATGCAATCTGCCGTATGGAACTTTCACATTGAACATATTTTGTTCCAATCTGGTTGGTCAGAAGAATAACATAGTGACTGGAAAAAAAGAAATTCTTTGGGGCATCTTGCAAGATTGTGCAGTGAAATGCAGGAGTAGGATATGGATAGTGTTGACTTGCAGCGCAGACTGATGTTGTGCATGGCCATTGGAAAGAGGAAGGAAGAATGTTATAAGTAAAATAATTAAAGATAAAGGCTAGAAAAGATTAAATTATAAGCTAATAAAGGAAAAACTCCAAATTCCCACCCTCAAGTATGGACAAAGTCTGGATAACCCCCTAAATATGTTTTGGTTCAGTTTGCACCAGCAACTATCTTAATCGATCCTTCGTAAGATTGTCTTTTTTGTTTCTCCATGCAACAAATGTTGTTTTAAGTTGAAAGTTTGTGGTATAATTGAGGCAATCATAAATTATTTTTAAAAAATACATTATGATTTATTTATCATTATTTTGAAAGCCTATGGTATATAATAATAAATTAAACATATTGATATGGAATTTTATGAGAAATAAAGATGACAAATTCGTATTGTATTTTTTTAAAAAAAATATATGTGGCCCTATATCATCCCACAAAATTTTAATTTAAAACCCCACCTGTGCATGGAGGAACAAAAAATACAAATCTTACAAAGGAGTAGATTGCATTGATTGAGATAATTATGAGTGTAAAATGAACCAAAACATACTTTGGGGGGTTATTCAAACTTTATCCATACTTACGCTAGTAATTTGAACAACAACAACATAGCCTTTTGTCCCAAGCAAGTTGGGGTAGGCTAGAGGTGAAACCATGTTAATATCCTTATTCTGGGGGTTGTAAAATCATTTTTTCACAAGAAACAGTAACCCTTGAAGTCATGTCAAAATGCAATCTGCCGTATGGAACTTTCACATTGAACATATTTTGTTCCAATCTGGTTGGTCAGAAGAATAACATAGTGACTGGAAAAAAAGAAATTCTTTGGGGCATCTTGCAAGATTGTGCAGTGAAATGCAGGAGTAGGATATGGATAGTGTTGACTTGCAGCGCAGACTGATGTTGTGCATGGCCATTGGAAAGAGGAAGGAAGAATGTTATAAGTAAAATAATTAAAGATAAAGGCTAGAAAAGATTAAATTATAAGCTAATAAAGGAAAAACTCCAAATTCCCACCCTCAAGTATGGACAAAGTCTGGATAACCCCCTAAATATGTTTTGGTTCAGTTTGCACCAGCAACTATCTTAATCGATCCTTCGTAAGATTGTCTTTTTTGTTTCTCCATGCAACAAATGTTGTTTTAAGTTGAAAGTTTGTGGTATAATAGAGGCAATCATAAATTATTTTTAAAAAATACATTATGATTTATTTATCATTATTTTGAAAGCCTATGGTATATAATAATAAATTAAACATATTGATATGGAATTTTATGAGAAATAAAGATGACAAATTCGTATTGTATTTTTTTAAAAAAAATATATGTGGCCCTATATCATCCCACAAAATTTTAATTTAAAACCCCACCTGTGCATGGAGGAACAAAAAATACAAATCTTACAAAGGAGTAGATTGCATTGATTGAGATAATTATGAGTGTAAAATGAACCAAAACATACTTTGGGGGGTTATTCAAACTTTATCCATACTTACGCTAGTAATTTGAACAAGATGTGTATAAGAGACAGGTTTAGTACACTGAGTA
>OAMR01000435.1:146269-171439 GCA_900205405.1 Echinochloa crus-galli
CAATAGTTTCAGATTCATTTATTACCTCCCCAAGTCGCCCAAGTGCACCAGTCATGCCACCAAATATCGTAGAGAACATGGCATACCATATCTGTGTGTCCATTAAATAGACCTGCAAGAATCAAAGGCAACACAAATGAATATTAGAGTTACAGATTATGTTTCAAATCGAAGAAGAATAAGATGATATTACTAGCCAGATAATATATAAGTTAAATAAATTCATACCAGGAGAACAGGAGCCCAGAGCGACAGGATAGCACCAAGATTATAGGATGCTGGCAAAGGCAATATAGGTATTATTAATCAAAGAAATGGGTTCCCTCAATGAAGATCCCCCACCCTCCCACCACCAAAAAAGAAAGAAAGAAAGGAAAGAAAAAACTAATTACCATTTGGAAAAAATTCATGCCACTCATAATGGATATTATGAACACCCATTACGTCCTTTGTTGGCTTTATCAGAGGTTGAATCTGCAAATCAAGATGAGAATGAGGTTCAGATCCAGCATGTAAAAGCATTGTTGCAGAACATCTAATTGGAGAATTTACCTGAACAAAGTAGCTGAACGAAAATTTGGAGCATAACAGCAAAATCCAAAAGAATGTATACCTTTGAGTTGAATAGAATAGAATAGAATAAGTATCCCCAGAAACAAGATCACTGTTGTAATAATAAATAAACAAATAGCATATTAACTTACTTAAATAGTGAAAATTGGCTTTCGTGCATCCCACGGCCAACATAAATTCGTTTCTGCAATATATCATGCAATAAGTATGGTTTACCAAGCATATGGACCATTGTATAAAGAAAATGGAAATGATATACACATGGAATTATTTCGATGCAGGAAAGAAATGGAGCAGGATACAATAAAACGAAAACAATTTAATCTCAGAATCACTGTTTGGGTGCACACTAAAGAAGTAGGTTAATATACCAAACATATTTATTGTCTTGAATATGGAGGTAGTTATGCAAATGACAACCTCCATTTACTGGAGTGGCACAAAATATGATGCCCTTGCTTAGCTATGTAGCTCTAACAAATGCAATAGGAAATGTTTGGCTTAACGATAATGTTAGAGAAGATAACATCCACTATTGTAGTAAGCTTTGAAGAATTATGCAATTACCATACTACATTTTCTCAAATAAAGATCAAAATATGGCATAGTTTCTTCTTTTGCAACAGAAGCCCTTTGCCATTTTGTACTCAGACTATTTTATGAGATAATTGTTGTTCAACTAAGAATACCGAGATGCCTGACAAATAACAAGTGATTGGCGTATAACTGGCATTCAAGATGATAGTAACCAAACAGTCCAAATTTACAATAATTCATGATGTTCAAATTTGAAGAATATAACTGGCATTCGGATATGAAACTTTACAATCACAACTTAGACATGTTACATGAGCACTTTTCTAGGATGTAGACAACAAAATAAAGGCATTAGATTGAATCGAATACCTGAGACCACCACAGAAGCAGTCTAACAATGTGCCAGTCTGAATTTTCTATCCACCTTCGGAACATTGGAAACAGGAAAAGTGCTGCACTAAGGATATTAGGTATCAGGTACACTGCCACAGCCAGCATATATAGAGTTGGCACCCCTTTCAAATAACGCAACCATTTTTCCATATCTTTCAATGGTAGGTTGACTTTTGCTGCTGTGCTAATGTAGAAAAATGGAAGAATCACAGCCCATGCGGCACTAACTATAATCTTCAGAATATTTCTCACGACATCAATGAACTTGCATCTATGAGAACCAGGAAAGTTCAGAATAAAGTCTAAAAGGCCTGCCATCAATTAAATGAAAAAAATCAGTCATACTTTGGACTAGAAATAAATGTTGCATTAATCTGTGTAAAAACATCATAAGCTCCAAGCTATAGCATGTCCAGAACATGACCCTCCAAGGTCCATATTATTCTCAAGACTAAGGAGATGAACTCTGATGACGTTGCAAAATTTTGGGGGTCAGTAGAAGGTATCTGCAGAACTGTTTCATTAGCAGAAGGTTGCATAACAAAATTGGCCTAATGAAGCTGGAAAGTGGTAAGGCTAACAAATTCAACAGATTTGTTTAGGTAAAATTAGATGTCAGACATTAGTTCCCATTGAACTTTCATCAGTTGTCCAGTATCTATTAATAGAGAAGTTCAGCTACCAGCTTTGAAACAGTGCTGATGAAACAAAACAAAAATATTGTGCATTTCACCCTAAAAATCTACTTGTAAATCACTTATGCAGTAAAAGAACAACTAGCACAATGGCTATTATAGCAATATCTAGTGAAGAAACAGCATATGTAAACAGCATACCACATACCATATTGATGTGTACATATTTCAGAAAAAAAAAATCATTCAGCAAGTACTTTGATAAAGGGGATCATACTTTGGAGGAACTGTAGAAAAGCTGCCGTGACGAACACACTAGATAATGAATATAAAAGGTCTTTCTGAAGGATTTGAGTCACCGAATAATCATTCCAAGCAAAAATCAGCATTGCCTGTTCAATAGTTTATTGGAAGATTAGGAGGTGTTAAGCCATGATCAAGATAAATAATATCCATAACATGTTACCTGTAGAGCCAAAATGTAGAAGGTCCACATTCGGTCACCTATCCATAGCTAAATCCTTAGAGATATTCCACTTGCAAAAAAGATGTTGATATGCACTCAGAAAATAAAGCAGTGGACAGACCAGAAGTATTCATTTAGATCGTCATAGTTAGACCATGCAGAATGTGGTGTCTTTCCGTGCTGTGATTTGCCCGCCTCCTGCAATTAACCACAAATATCTGTATTTGAGGAAACTTATTGCTCACTGTATATGGTGATGCTTTATCAAAGTACCTTTTTTATGACACGATAGATAGGTGTAACCACTTTCTTCAAGAATGCCTCCTCATCCCCACCATATGATGGCCTGATATTTTCCCCAGTCACGATACTAACGTTTCCAGCTAGCAGACCATGTAGCTCATATGCCATCTGAGCAAATCAAAGATGCCATGTCAAATAGGACAGATGAAGTGTTGCCGTGAGCTCTGAAATTGAATATGATAATTAAAAGGATGTATCATACATTGTGGAAGATGTAGCAAAGACACTCTGGCATAAATCTAATGTTTGCTGCTTCACCCCATATAAGCAGATAAAGACCTAGATATAGAATCTTCCGCTGCTGAATCTCCTGTGGTTGTGCACCTTGAGGAAATCTGCAGGTGCAAGATAATTAGCACAATTTGCATTGAGATAATTAAATTTTTCTCAGGAAACAATAGTATGAATAGCTTAGTCATCACCACATCGACTAAGCTTATACCTTAAACTATGCTTCCGTGACAAAAATTTGCACCATTTCCTGTAATTGCTGAATAGCTTAGTCATCACCACATCGACAGCTCGGTCATCAAGCTGTTTCAAGGAATAACGAAAAGTTTCAGTGAACTAAGAGGCATGAAAAAATAAGGGATTGATTAGTACTCTCGAGCCATACACTTGAGTTGCATGCATGCAATCAATTTTACCAACCAGTTGCACAGTGCATCTCTGTGTGTGTTTGGACTGAACTATAGTTATAGTCTTCAGCATGTGATGGAATGCAATTAGTCATCTCACGATTTGCATGCAGCTACTTGAAACATTAGTTAACCCAATGCATGCAGTACAAGTACAACACATTTCTAGACACCATTATTGCCTTCAGGAGACTTATGAGTCCGACAGCGGGAGAAGAGTATCATAATCTATAAAATTTATCGCACTACTATGGTCAAGCCATTGAAATATATTGTGACAAAGAACAAACCTTGCTAAGTGGTTCGGGCTTTGGCTCGAGTCTTATGTGGACATTAGCAAGGAAGAGAATCAAATGCTCTCTTTGATTCCGCACACTATCCCGCTGCACATCAGAAAGCTACTATTAGATCCAATTGTAACCAAGCTTTACCAAGTATTAAAAAAAAGCTTTACTAGGAATAGAATGATCAAATGAATCCATATGCTTTCTCAATAACAAAGGACTGAAATTCCAATTTTGGTACAAAGAATGACCAACTTAAAATAGGACCAACAGACCTGAAAACCAAACATAGCCCTCAACCAATCCAGCAAATCAAGATCACCACCCTTTTGCCTCTGTGGCTCGAATGTTGACGGCCAGGTCAAGCCCCGTGTGTTCCTCAGCGCTGCGACTGCTGCTTTGATCTGTTAATGGTGCAATTGGACCATTTCATCTTCTTTGATTAAATCATTACAATGTCATTATTCTTTTTGACGAAACACATCCTACAATTCTGAATCGAGCGTACCTCCTCCAGCTGCATGATGGACTGGGATGCACTGGCAGCATCAAGAGGGAGGATATTGAATGGTGCGTATATGTCTTTCTTCTCTTGCACGTCCTTGTGCAAGCGAATAATCTGTGCAGCGGAGTATTAGAAAAACACGTCCCATACATTTGAATAGAGACATTTAGAGAAGGAATTGAGCACGAACCTCAGGGTTCACTTCTTCAACCTTCTCGTTCTTATTGACGGCGCAGAGCACCTCGAAGAGGACTCCGGCGGTCTGATAGGCCTTCCCAAGTTGAGCCCTGCAGACAACATCAGCAATGTAGCATCGGACATGGTGCTTCATGACTAGGATTAGAGTAGATAATGGAGAACTCTGGTTGGGAACTTGGAAATTACCTGTCGGCTTGTTCCCCTTTGTCGAGCGCACGAACATAGTTCTCATAGTATTGTTGATAAAAACTCTCAATTTCCCGGGCATCGCTTTTCTTCACGCGCTTAGCAAGACTAGGGCTATTATCCTGTGGTGTTGCAAAAGAGTGAAAAATAAATATCTTGAGTTAGTCTTTGCGTTCAAGAGGAAGTTGTGTAAAATCCTGATTCAACAGAATTCTGCTATATATTCCCTTTTCCTTTCCATCTCTCGCTGTAGAAAATAAAACGAAATATGTGTACTCTCCTCTGTACGTGTTGGTTAAAAAACAAACCAGAATATATGGCTATCTCATTTTTTTTCCATAAACAATTATTAATCAAATGGTCATGAAGAAGATATTATGTATAACCTTTAGTTTAGCTACAAAACCAAGAAATAATAACCCCTTATGTGCAAAATAATAGAAGAACCCTTTAAGATCAAACAATTCCATCAAATTGAGTATGACAATGTGTGGTAGCAATAGCATCTAGCATTTTATCCACACATATATTGACATATATAATTAGTGAGCTACACTTTATATGTGGCTCGTTTTCCGACATAATGTAACTTCAATTCTGAGGCTTACAGATAAATACATTAATGATACACTCGTCTACCACGTAATATTTTTATAAGGCGCATCCAGCAGTAACGAATTTCACAGCATTGTTCAGATTACAAACCATGCAAGACAAATAAATTCACTGGCAAGAGAAAAATAACAGGCAACTAGAAACAAACTGAAATGAGAAAATACAAATGAAGGAGAACAACATGTACGCTATAGCATGGAAAAATTATAGAGCAAGAAAAATCGCTTCTCACCTTTTCAAGACGTTGGAGCAGAGCCGTCTTGAACTGCCTGACGCCACGGCCAATGGAGTTCTGATCCAGCCGGTGCGCCTTCTCGAAGGCATAGAACCGACCTAATTTCACAACGAAAATATCAAGATGAGCTAGCAAAAGGCTGATAACTTGCATTAACTTTGTAGGAAGTACCAGAAGCCTATTATACACTTTCCAATTCCAGGTACTATTCTGGCCAAACAGATCGAGTAATATTGTCTGATTGAAAATCAGTTTATGGCAACCAAGGAATGCATCGGCAAGGCCACCATTAGTGCATCTAACCTACACTCTGAAACATGAAATTTCTCCTATCCATATGGATGGTCGTAGAAAACAAACTGTGATTCGTGCCGGTGTGTGCTTACTCCGGAATTTGCTCTCCAAAGCACGGAAACATGACAAAGTCAGAAATGCTCGCAGAGAGATCACAGCAACTTTTGATCATGATTTAAAGCAAAACACGTCTCCGAAACCCACGAATCAAGGCGTGCATGTGCCCCGAAAAATCTAAGAATAAATTCTCCGAAACGCACTAACACAGAAAAAAATCCCAAGCTCACAGCAAAGCCAAAAAAGTTCGTCAGGAGCGCTCGCTTAATTTGTCAGAAATTCCTGACACAAGCGCCACAAAACCTCACGCGAAGGCACGGTGCACCACAATAATCCCCAAGAAACACGAATGCACGTACAGAGGTAGGCGACGCGGGGGCGCTCGGGCTCGATCTCGGCGGCGACGCGCAGGATGGGAGCGATGCTGCTGAGCGTAGACGGCACCACTTCGTTGTCGAAGACCTCCATGGAGAAGGTCGCCATGCCCGCGCCCCTGGAGCCGCGCCGGTTGAGCCCCGAGACGAGCGCGGACGTCGGCGTCTCCGGCCCGTCCCCCGCCGCAGCCGAAGACGGCGGCGGCGGCGGCGGCCCGTCCCCGCCACCGCGCGGCGCCGTCATCTTCGCCGCCGCTCCACCACCACCTCGCGCGCGATCTCCCGGGCGATCCTCCTCCTGCATTGGGCCAGGGTAAGAGCAAGAGATTTGATGGCATTGGAGCGGGGGAGAGAGAGAGGGAGAGATTGGGGACGAACCCCCGGCCGCGAGCGCTTCTCCTCCTTCCGCCTCCGCCTCGGCTCGCCGTCTCGGGGAAACAAACGGAGGAGGTGAGAGGGGAGCCGGGTGAAGAAACAGAGAGAGACTGGCCTCGCGTGGCCGTGTCTTATTTATACCTCGATCCAACGGCCCAGATGAGCTGCTGGGGTGGAAAGCGGGTGAGAGGAGGAGATCAGAGGCGTCGGTGTGGTGGGGGTTCTGAGCTCCGTAGCATGCCGAGGCGGTTTCCCCTTCTGGACGGTGGGCCGAGCGTCGTGGCTGGCCACTGGAAGTCTGGAACACCTCGCGGCCTTTTGTCACTCCAGAATTCACATATACTTCATGTTTTGTTACGCTGACATCTGTGGCCCACTACATCCAGCTCCGAAAGATGGTGAGTTTTTACGTACAAAAAGAATTGCTCGGCTCACGCTTTCCATTCGGCGAGTTCTCGGGCCCGGTGTCAGTGAGTCATCAAGATGCAAACAGCGTGCGAGTTACTGCCGTTAGAAAATTTCGTGACTCCATTTCACCGTCGAGGCGCGAGACGCGGGAGCTGCGGGGGTTGCCCAGCTGGACTTTTGTCTTTTTCCCGCGAGAAACGGAGGGAACCTTCTCTTCTCTCTGTCACGTGGGCCATACGTTTGAACGGCCTGACTCGCTGAACTGGCTAATCTGATGTCTCGCATGCAAGATTTGCGTGGCCAAGGGCCAAACTCCAAACTATCCGGACCGGATGTCATCTTTCTTCTCTTGCTTGCAATGGGATTAGCGAGAGGATTAAGCAACCGATCCCAACGTTATAGATCATGTTTTTGGCATGATCCACTTATTCTCATACTTTAAGATTCAGTATTACATTAAAAAGCCAAGCCTAACACAAAATAAACACGCTTAGTGTCAAAGTTACCACTTACTATACCAATATACTTCCTCCACTACAAATTGTAAGTGGTTTTACATAGCAAAATCTATGTATCTAGAAATGCCAAAACGATCAACAATTTAGAACGGAGGTGATACAGCATTTTACCATCATGGTAGCATTCATGACAACATCAATTCTAGCTGGATGTTGGTGCAAAAGAGGTTACTAGAGTAGTTTAGTGGACTATCTACTAGCTTGATTATTGTCCAATCAGTTTGAGAAAAAAAAGGATTGATTCAAATAGTTTGTATTTATCCTCGCACCCCACCCCCGTGTGATGGTATACGCCTATAGGCTATATGTACATCTGTTCATTCTTGTATGACTATTCTATATGCTTGTGCGTCCTGATAACATGCTATATAGTATATGCTCATTTGTGGTTGTATTGTTTTGTTTTTTATAAAACATCTTGTTACCATTTGTATCATTTTTATTTATCAGTAGTGTAATTGTTTAGACATATAAGAGACCCATAAGGAGAGAATATGTTTCTCAACAAACGTCGAACGTAAAGTCAAATACATGCATCTTTTACACCAATCAAGAAATCATATATATTACCCAAGAGATACTTGATTTATTATCTTGTGTCAAACACTTTTCATGTTAGCGTTGCACAAAAAAAAATATGGAGGGCATACTCTGACCCTATAATCTATGGGAACCACTATAATCCATTGCACACCACACTTCTCCACCATCCATCCTCCTCTTCACAACACACACCCCGTGCAAACATGCAACCTATAGCGTGTTTGGTTTAGAACATTGAGTGGCCAATACATCAAGCCAATTTTAGGCCATATGCCTATAAATTTTGGCGGCCATTTTATTAATAAAAAATTAGTTGATCCTAAGAGAATTTTGGTCCGTGAATCTTTCCCGTATAGATGCTAGCCAAGTTTTGGCGGGCCAAATGTCTTCCTTCACAGATGCTAGCTAAGTTTTAGGTGACAATTACCCTCACAAGCAGCATATTATGCATTGTGATGTGACATGGAACCAAAAGATATTGCATGAGACTATCTATGTTTGAATAACCCGCTTTTTGTTCTATTTTAAAAAAGGAATAGTCAAGTGGTAGATGCTTTGTAGAATTGTAGTACATACATTAATAAAGGAGGAGGAGAGAAAAGGCTAAAACAAACATAAGCCTCGACCATATGACCCAAAAAGAGGACAAAAAATAGTTCCCCCTAGGTAAAATCTGTCTAATGTGTTATGCGTTTGCTAGATTCTAGGACCAAGTCATCTCCGATACTTTTCAAATAGCATATGCACTCATGAAATCTTTTGCTAAAAAATTCTGGCATTCTGCTCTTTCTAGAGCTCCTAAGAAACTGTAATATAATTGAACAAGTCATCTTAATCGAAAAGTTGATAAATTAAAGGCATTGATGAATAATAATATATCTAGCCTATTCTAATGCAAAACTATAGTGACACCATTCAAATAGATGCACCGAGGACTTACTTGGTTGGATCATTGATGGAATTCTAGTTGATTCTACTCAACTAATTGATCACTTGATTACAATAATCTTTAAATAATCATGTTTTATAAACCATAGTTTCATTTTATATTCCATTCTGCCTTAAAATTTAATCCATAAATTAAAATCAATGCTGACTATATTCTTTTGCCCTTTTCACAATTGTAGATTTTGGTAGAGCCTAGTAGCCTTGAACCAACCAGCATCTCTTTTCTCTCCTCGTTTCGCCCAATCAAAACAGTCCGCAACAGCAAGCCACCAAAGAATGGGCTGGAGTGGGACAAAGAAAACGCGAACAAACAGTACTCCGAAGTTGGGGAAAAAAACTTTTAATAAATCTTCTTTTTATTTTTTACATAAAAATTCAAAAAGAAAATGGTCATGCGGCCTTGCTCCTCTTCCTCGTGGTCGGCGGCCGGAGCAGCCATAGCCGCGCGCGCCTCTGCGAACTCCCCTCCTCCCCGCTGCTCCTCCCCTCCGTCTAGGCCCACCCGCAAGGCCATGGATTCTGCTGCCGGTGCCGGCGGTGGCGCCAACCGTCACCGCGTCCGCATCGCAGTCGTCGGCGACGTGGTATCCTCCCTCTCTCCCTCTGAAGTCTGAACAACTATGCATTCTCTTCCTTAGGAGAGGGGGCGCCAGCCATGGATGCGGTACGGGTGTAGCCCTTTGCGATTCTGTTCGGATTCCAGGTTCAGGGATTAGAGGCAAGGAGGCTAGAGAGGATTTGGGAACGGGGTTTTCGAACATTGACCTGCTTGTTGCAGATTTCAGTTTGGCTTGGTGATTGGTGGTGCGCTGGTAGGTTCAGGGATGGGCGGCGGACTCAGGCGGGATTTGATTTTACAATTTCGGTTTAGAATGTTAGAAACGGGAGATTAGTTTCCTTTGGGTCTATGGGGGTTGAGTTAGACGATTAGTGTTATTTCCCCCAAACCTGAGCATAGCCAAATATATCTCATGCATTATCTTTTGATTCCATGTTCTGCTGATTCAACACCGTGGAAAGCTGCTAGTCACTTTGATTCCTCTTAAGGATATGATTTAGGAGTGGATGACTTACTTCATGTCGGCGTATAGGGTGGACAGTTACTTGAATTGTGTTTTCCCAAACTTGAGCATTGCCAAATACAGAGTCTCAGGTGCTTTCTTTTGATTCCATGTCCTGCTGATCAGACACCATCGAAAGCTGCTAGTTACTTGGATTCCTCTTATGGATATGATTTAAGAGTGAATGGCTTACTTTTTCGTGGTACGGTCAGACCATCAATTATAGTAGGAACGAAATAACTCTTGTAGCATTTATGCTTCTGGATATATAAAATTCATGTACTTAGATCTTTAATTGTGTGTTATGCTAATTTGATGCTTACATGTTGAACTGTGCAGCACAATGATTGGGCCCTTGAGGAAGATTCAAAGGCACTCCAGTTTCTTCAGGTACTGCATATTGAACTTTCAGCTTTTAGATAGACTGGTCCATTGGATATCTCGTTGTGCTTTGTACAATTCATATGTAGCTTCTCCATAGTTCTACTATGTGTTATTGTCTAGAATGTGTTCTATTGGGCTCCATATGCTTGCCATGCACTTGCAATGGAGGATTCCCAGTGACATTAGAGTTTGACAGTAAATATTTTTATGAAAATCACTCTATGTACATTTTGTTTTTATCAGAAGCTCTAACTTGCTCTCTGTGAAATGCAGCCAGATTTGGTACTTTTTACAGGTAAGCCCTTCTCCATATTTTCTGTACTACACGTTTTACCCGTCAAGTGAAATAACACCTAGATTCTTGTTGTTTGCCATCTTCTGTTTTCTCCCGTCAATCTATGGCAGGTGACTATGGTAATGAGAATGTTCAACTTGTCGAAAGCATTTCAGACCTTCAGTTACCAAAGGCAGCAATTCTTGGCAATCACGATTGCTGGCACACATATCAATTCTCAGAGAAGTAAGAACCATACTTTCCTCTGACAAGGAGAAAGTATACAAAAGTAATTCCATTAAGATTTCTTTTTATATCATCATGTACTTTGTTGGCATTCAGGAAGGTAGATCGTGTTCGGCTTCAGCTTGCAAGGTTAGATATTCCTTATTTTTGCAGTATCTTTATATGTTTATTGTAATATGTTTCTATGACATCAGTATCAATTTTGTCGAAGTAAATGTTAATAAATGCATCTTCAAGATTGCATAATTGCTGCTATGCTCTTGTGCTGTCTCATCACTTAAGAATTTCAGCTTTATTTCTTAGTAATTTCATGATTTATTTTCTCTTTCCTCTTTATAGAAGAATAAAAAATTGGCATAATATTGAGAACCCAATAAGAGGTTAGTTGAGTAAAACTGCACTAGCCTTCTAGGACTAAGTGAAAAGCTGATTCTTGGCGGCTGGCATGACTAGTCGATGGGTACTCAACCAGCTTATATCCATGTAGAATAATTCTGTGCGTCAGTTGTATTCACTCTTCACTAGACTATCAAACTCTCTAAGCTGGAAAATGATCAATAGTACTTATATTTCCTTTCATTTTCTTGTTAATATCAGCCTTGGTGAGCAGCATGTTGGGTACAAATGTTTGGATTTTCCAACAATAAAGCTGAGTGTTGTTGGTGGGCAACCATTTTCCTGCGGGGGTGATAGGCTATTTAGACCAAAGCTTCTATCAAAATGGTCGGTAAGAGATAGCTAACATACATAAATATGTTTGTAACTTTTCTGTTTTGTACTTTGATATTTATTTGTCATTTCATTGAATTTAGTTTGAGGGATTTTGTTTGTAATTCTGGGAATCATGGACTGTTGTAGTTACTTCATCACCAACTGCATTTCGTGCATGCAATTTCCATGTGCGTGCGACTTGGTCCTGGCAAAGCTGCCTGGCACAGGCAGCACCCTCAGGTGCACGATTTTGTCAGCCTGGGGTGGAGACCGCTGCCTGGCTGCACAACTGCCTGCCAGGCTCCAACCAAACAGCCCCGTATTCCCATTTCCATGTGCATTCCACTCGGTTGGGTGATCCAGCACATGTAGATTTCTTGCACACATTTGTTGATAGAGTCAGCTAAATGAATACAAGTGGTAGCTGAACTGCTGGAGTGAATGAGAGTGGTTAACAACCAAGAATAAGAAAACGGACTGTTTCTTGAATTATTTTTGAAAATTAATATCAAGTTCCAGATCTAGATTCCAGATGCTTTACTGTGGACTATCTGGAAGCCGAAATTGATCCTGGACCAGTATTTCACAAAAGACAGGAATTGGCAACTTGATTCAATGTTTTGGATTGGTGAGATTCCTAGTTATATCACTTGGCTGGTTTCTTATCAGGTGCTTGTGCTAGGTAGTAAAATTACAACTGGAATCACCTTGGGTCGGAAGAAGCTGGGTGGATTCAATTGAGTTTGCTCTTGTCCAACACTGTCCTATACACTGGTGTTTTAATGAAGGCATACCTTTTCTTTAGAATGATGGCTACCTATGACCAGATATGAACACTAACTGGCTGTCCAGTTGGTTGGTTTTGATTATGGGCCTAGCTTATTTTGTTCTTATTCATAAGACACTAACTATGATTAACAGAATCCAACCACCAATTGCCAATTGTCCCTGAATTACTTTTCATTTTTTGCCCATGGTGTTAAGACTGCAGTAGAAAGTTTGCAGCTGTAGCTCAATTGGCTAATATTTGGTGGTGGTGCGATCAGTACGGATAGCTCTTTGGAAAATCTAGCCTGGTTTAATTGCCACTGCCTTTTTTGCATAATTTCTCTCCAGGAAATCTAGCCACACTTGATAAATAAGTATCACATGCTATTCTTGCTCTACTTTTTCCCCTTATGAACTCTATGATCGATCGTCACTACTGAGTACCGACCACTTATTGTTGTTAAAATAACATGTAGTTATGGTGTAAATGATATGGCTGGAAGTGCAAAGAAGATATATGATGCGGCTGCAGGTGCACCGGAGGGGCGTTCTGTTGTACTTCTCGCACATAATGGACCAACAGGTATCTGAACATTCAACCGAGCAAATCTCATAGATAGTTCATGAAACACATGAACAAAATGTTTGAAGTCATAACATGCATGCACAATTTTATGGCTATGCAGGTCTAGGTTCAAGAATGGATGATATCTGTGGGCGGGATTGGGTACCTGGTGGTGGTGACCATGGCGATCCAGGTATGATATTCATGGCAATACTTTCCCTCTAGTTTACCTCACCTCTCCTTCAAACTGCTTCATTTGGCAGCTTGAACAAAAACTATGCAGATCTCGAGCGAGCCATCTCTGATCTGCAAAGGGAGACCGGAGTTTCCATCCCGCTGGTCGTGTTCGGGCACATGCACAAGAGCCTAGCCTACAGGAGAGGCCTGAGGAAGATGATCGCCTTCGGAGCCAACAACACCATATACCTGAACGGTGCTGTTGTGCCTAGAGTGAGATGCCCACAAGCGAGTCCCAGCTACGAGCAAAATCAGCCGGAAGGATCGGTGCCGGTAGCTCCAACCGTGCGTGCCTTCACCATCGCTGATCTCTCTGAAGGGCGTGTCGAGAAGATCTCCGAGGTCTGGGTGCTGGTGAGCGGCGGTAGGACCGAGCTCGAGGAGGAGATCGTCTTGTATAAGCATCCACGAGAGCATATGTGATACCGTATGTTTTCTGGAGTTCCGACATGATATGTTATGCGACGAAAGCGTTACTGTTGTTAGTGCTGTAAATGTACTGGTGCGATGCTGAAGTTGTCAAATGAGCATTATATACTGCCTTATACCAACGGGAAGCACCAAAGCAGTAGAGATTATACCTCTGTTCTTAAATACATTAGAGCAACTCCAGCAGGGCCTCTATATGGGCCTCTACTCCAAAATTTAGAGGTTTGGAGCAAAAACACAACTCCAACAGGGCCTCTAAATGGACCTCCATTTTACATAAGCCTCCAAATTTCTCCACCAAGCCTCCATTTCTAGAGGCCCTTCAATTCCCCCTCCAAACCGTGGGTCCCACCGGATTTTTCCCATCTCCCCTCACGCACGCGCATCGAGCAACGCCGGCCGCCTGCCTGGTGCGAGCGCTTTCCCTTTCCCCCTTTCTCTCCGGTTGGGATGTGGGCTGGCGGCGCGCACCGGCGCATGGCATCGTCACGGGTGATGGCGTCGTCGTCCCCGCTGCAGCCCGCCGGCGCCGGATCCTCGTCGGACCTCGCGCGCTTCAGGACCGGCAGCGGCATCGAATCCATGAACATGGACGACATCATCCGCAGCATCTACGGCCCAGAGGCCGTCAACGCCACTGGCGGAGGCGCGGCGGAGCCCTCCCCGGCGGCCCCAGCGAGGCGGAGGTCCTTGTAGAGCGCCTCGACGAGGTCGAGGCGGGACTCGCGGAGCGCGGCGAGGATGAGGCGGTTGTAAAAGGGGGTGGGCGGCGGTGGCGCGGACGCGAGCGCGCGGAGGGAGCGGAAGGCGGGAGGGCGGAGGCGGCGGCGGCGGCTGCCTCGGAGCCAGAGGCACCCTCGAGCTGTACGACGGCGGAGGATGCTTGGTGCCCGTCGTGCGCGCCGACGACGGCGGCGGGTGCGGCGGCGGCGGCGCGGCGGCGGAGGGCGACCGCGCGCGTGCCAGGGCGCTCAAGATCGCGACCTTCTTCTCCATCCTGGTCTGCGCCGCGTTGAGGTGTTGCCTGCCCGTGCTGGGCCGCCGCGTGCCGGCGCTCCGGGCCGACGGCGACGTGTTCTTCCTCGTGAAGGCGTTCGCGGCGGGGTCATCCTCGCCACGGGCTTCATCCACATCTCTCCCGACGCCTTCGAGAAGCTCGGTTCCGACTGCCTCCCCGCCGGCGGGCCGTGGAAGAGCTTCCCGTTCGCCGGGTTCGGCGCCATGGTCGGCGCCATCGGCACGCTCGTCGTCGACGCCGTCGCCACGGGCTACTTCACGCGCCTCCACTTCAAGGACGCCGGCGGCCGGCGCCGAGGCCTCGCCGGCCGTGGGCGCCGCCGCCGTCGTGGACGAGGAGAAGCAGCAGGAGGCGGCGGCGCACGGCACGGCGGCGGAGGGAGCGATGACCACGAGGGGCTCCTCGAGCGTGAGCCCGGCGATGGCGTCCCCGAGCTCGAGGACCTTGGGGGACTCGGTGCGGTGGACGCAACGGCGACGGCGCGGCGGCGGCGCGGGACAGCGACGGAGGACCTCGGCAGCGAGGAGGACGGGGACGGGGACGGGGAGGGGAGGGAGAGGACGGAGGAGATGGTGGTCGACGCCATTGGGGATTGCTAGGGGAGCTCGGCTCCGCCTCGGGAGTGAGCAGCAGCGGCGGAAGACAGGGATGGGGCCGAGCCGAGCTGAGGAGTCGAGTCCTCTCTATGACAATGGGGCCCACATTAAAATAGAGGGCTGAGTTGAGGCCCCTGCTGGAGTTGGGCTCTAATTTAAGGACTCTATATTTTGGAGTTGGACCTGCAAATGAGTTTTGTAGGTCTCAATTTGCAGGTCCTTGCTGGAGTTGCTCTTATACAGAATGTTTATTAGGACAAATATATGGAGGGATTACTTGTTTTGGTTTGGCGATGCTCTGGTACGTCTTCTAATTTTGCGATGACTAGCAGATTCACCGGAAGTGAGATCCTTGCGAGGACGACCGTGTTTCTCCATTCGAAGAAAAAATTCAAGAGCGCGTGAGTGAGACAAATCTCCGATGAACCGCTCCAAGCCTTTTTCCCGGAGCCTAGAGACGTGACGAGGAGAATCGCTGCCAGCGACTTTTCTGGCCGCTATCCGGGCAGCCGTTTTCGACGACTTGTCGCGTGTCCTCCGCGTACACACACCCCCTCCTCCCTTCCTCGGTTTCCTAGTCCCCCGCAGCCCCACCACCCCGGGTCGCTACCCGGCTTCTCCTCTTGCCTGCCTGGTGCCTGCGCTTGCGCCTGGCCAGGAGCCCAGGACAGGGCCGCAGGGCACCTGACGCGGCGGCCCCCCGAACCCGAAGGGCTTGGTTTTTGCCGGCCGATCGGCTCGCCCGCGCCGACCACCGCCGCGCCGCGCCTCCCCTCCTCGCCGAGATCACCTGAAAAAGGCAAGCGAGGCCACCCCGCCACCCACCGAAAAAAAATTCAACACCATTTCGTCTTGGTAGGATCGCAGCCTGCCCGCTCGCGCCGCCCGGTCGCTCTCGCCCATCCCGCCCCCCTTCCCCCCGCGTCCCCCGATTTCTCCTCCGATTCCTCCGCCGGCGTCCTCGCCCTCGGAATTCGTTGCGCGGGGCCATCGCTGCCGGCGCCTGGGGGCACCAGCTGCAGGCTGGGTCTCTCTTCCAGGAGAGGGCCTCCACCCGCCGCCTCGCGGGCCCTCTCGGCGGGCGCCGTGGAGCGGAGATCCATCCCGGCTTGGATCGGTCTCGGCTCCTGGTAAGCAGCCCCGCGTGCTGGGATGGATTCTGGAGGCTAGACGCTGGTGATTGGAACAGCCAATCCAAATCCTTTCTTTCGCACGTTTCAGTGCACTTGTGGGTTTGCTTGTTGTGTGGGTCCGTACTAATCTAGTCCAGTCATCCATGGTTCGACTGTGTTTCTCTATTTGGAAGATTAATAATCTGTTTTACACTTATATAATCCAACTTGGCACCCATTCACCCAAGGCGGTGGTGCAGTTTATGTTTTACAATAGAAATAGGGGGGGTTTCAATTTCGCCCCACTTCAATGTCACGGTTGATTTTGTATGCCATAACTTGTGCCTTATAATTGCAGATAACTGCTATTGTTCGATTGGCATTTTAAGCAATATGGGTTGGCTGACCAAGTTTTTCAGAGGTTCAACCCACAATATCTCGGAAGGGCAGTATCACAGCACGCCTGCACAAGAGTCAGCATGGAATGAACCCTCTAGCTCTCCAGTTGTGACTGTAAGAACCTTATGATGCTTCCCACCTTTACTACTTTATGTTTTCGAGCAATATTGTTTATTGGGGTCCCTCGGTACTTCCTGTACTCTAGTTCAGGATAAAAGGAGGTCATTTTATTTATCTAGTGTAGGCAAAGTAGATGCATTTGGCATGAGCTTCCTGTTATCAGGGAAATAAAAGCTCTGATTGTATACAATGCGTAGAGTTTTGGACCTCAGTTACTTGAAAGGACAGCTTTTTACTCCACTGTCTTGACAACCAAAATTTTCCTTTTATAGATACTGATCTAGGGAAATGTATTGAGTTTGGTAACATGAAAGCAACATTTGCCTTATTATAGTTGTGGCCGTGGCTATGTTGATGCTACAATCAATGTGTACATATGCATCAGTCAATTTCTATGACACCACTACCTTCTAATAAGGTTTCAGTGGCACCAATTACTTCTAACTTATATATCTTTGTCATAAGCTTCTCAGAAAGAAAATATAGTTCTGTTGATATGTCAATGATCAAATATTCACATGCAATGTAGGACATCCTTTCAGAGTTTAACAATGAGGATATCGACCGTGCTATAGCACTCTCTCTATCAGAAGAGGAACAAAGAAAGGCAAAGACAATAGGTTAGTATGCTTTCTATTCCTCCTCAAGTTTTCGTTGTCCTCCTCTGTTGTTTAAGTTTTGTTGGTTGTCCCTTTTTATTGTTGCTAGTTTATGCCATGACATTTGTACAGCTTCTTAATGTTTTAGAGGGGTGCCTGTCACTTATGTTTACCTATGTCATGACACTTGTTAAGGTACTTGGTGTTTTAGAGAAGTGCCCTCTCTCGTATTAACTTGTGTTTATTTAAGAAGCTAGTCCACTGCATATGGTACTAGTATGTTCAGGGGAATATTTGTTCTTCCTGTTCATTTTCATGATCTTGCATAATGTTAATCAACAAACTCATTTTTCTTTTTGATTTTTAAGTGGAAGTAGTCTGTTCTGGATTTCTGAGGCAAATGGAAACAACAGAGCACAAAGAGATCCATCCAAATGAAAACAAGGAGTTATCATGTAGTTAATTGTTTGTCTTGGCATCTATGTGTTTACTTTTGAAGATGGCTTCAAGAATAGAATGCGTTATCCAATTTGTATAGTTAGATGTAACAATTGAATTGCTGAAGTTGCATCCCTGAAGTGAGTATTACATAGAAGTCTATGGTAAATTGGCATTCAAAGCTTTCTTTGAGCTCTTGCAACTCAATGTAGTCTATGTCTCTGGTCCTTGTACAAAATTTCTTATAAATTCATGCAGTTAATGTGTGACACTATCTGGTTTAATTTGTTTTTCCGTCTAGACAAGGATATGCATTTGGATTACGATGAACAACTTGCAAGAGCTATCCAGGAAAGTTTGAATGTGGAGTCACCCCCTCGCAGAAAGGGCAGTGCCAATGGCGGCAATACATACCATCTGCCTCATGAACCTGGCACCGCCAATGGTGGCAATACATATCAATCACCTCGTGAAAATGGCACTGCCAATGGTGGCAATGCATATCAACCATTACCATTTATGTTCTCCTCTGGGTTCAGGTTCGTTCATTTCAATTTGGATACTTTACTATGCTGAGTTTTGTGTGGATACGCTGATTTGAGCTGATGTTTATGAAATAGCAAATAATGATATAACTGAACTGGTATTATGGTTCACCAGAAAGGAAGTACAATAAATGAAGTCATTAACCATACATGCTGCATATTAGTGCTAAAAGAATAATACGTCTTATTTGTTCTATCAGTATCACTGGCACGTTGACTTAGGTAATTCATTCCCTGGGTACCACATTCTGTTTAATGGCTTGGCAGATATTACTAATCGCATTGAGAGAATGTGTCTTGAGTGAGAGCTCATACCAGATTACCAGCAGATTTTTAATGGGATGCAGTCATTATGTATTAATGAGGCTACCCAGGAGGAACAATGTAATTTTGTGTTAAGAAGACGGTAGGCATTAAATTTAAAGCTAAGGAGGAACCAAAACTGGACGCTGGGGGTGTACACCCACACCTCCAACTGTGCTAGGCTCAATTTCATATCAGCAAAGTTCCGTTTGAGTTTGCGTATGCAGTGGAGAAGTCGATTGCATCATGGCATGATCATTTAAGGGCAGAAAAAGAAAATAAATACCGAACATCTTTATGTATACAACTGAAATATTTTCATCTGATATTGAGAAATCACGCAGTGTGCACGTTGTTATGCCACCTTGTGATTATGGAACCTTGTATATAAGCGTGGAAGCACACCAAGTCCTGAAGGGGGTTTGGTTTTTCTTAAAAAGAATTGCCTCATATATTGAATTTGCCAATGCTCTCTAAAGAAAAAAGAAATTATAGAGACTTGATTTGCAATGCTATCAAAAGAACAGGAGACTGTGTATGATTTGTCGCTTCAATTGTAACAGTGAGGATGCTGTAATGCTCTAAAACACACTAGGTTGATAGGCATGTAATATATGGTTGACTCTTTTTTCTTCTCTCTTGACTATCTTTTAATGTGAAACGTACTTTTCTGCAGGGCATGCGCAGGATGTCACAGAGAGATTGGTCATGGTCGTTTTCTCAGTTGCATGGGAGCTGTTTGGCATCCAGAATGTTTTCGTTGCCATGCATGTAGTCAACCGATATATGACTATGAGGTATTTTCTTTGTAACTTTTTGAACAATTGCTTTAATATACTGACCGAACAACATGGTGGTGCAGTTCTCCATGTCGGGAAATCATCCATACCATAAAACTTGCTACAAAGAGCAGTTTCACCCAAAATGTGATGTCTGCAAACAATTTGTAAGAATCACTTCAGTACTCTGATCTTATCTATTTACATTAGAAGTTTCTTTTATTGTACATTTACATGCCCCGTTGTGTTAAGAAATAATACATCAAATGGCCTCCATCCTGGAGAACATACTTTTTCTACAATCTCAATGGTTGCCATGTTTGTTCTTGTTAATATCTTATTATGTGCATGGTTTCATCGTATCGGAAGGCCTGAAGCTTGTAGTTGTACAGTTTGGTTAGCTGATTGTTTTTGTGTTGACAGGTGATTTTATTTTTGTTTTTCATATGCACCATCTTACAGTTCCTTTTTTCAGATTCCTACAAATATGAATGGCCTTATTGAATATAGGGCACATCCTTTCTGGCTACAAAAATACTGTCCTTCACATGAAGTGGATGGTACTCCAAGGTGCTGTAGTTGTGAAAGAATGGAGGTGTGTTCAATTACAACGTTCTGCTTTTGTAATTTAGTGTTGGCCTTTGTGTGAAATTTGGATTATATCAGTTCATGCCAACATGGTCCATTTACTTATCAGCCAAGGGAATCAAGATATGTATTGCTGGATGATGGTCGTAAGCTCTGCCTGGAGTGCCTTGATTCTGCAGTGATGGATACAAGCGAGTGTCAACCTCTGTACCTTGAAATCCAGGAATTTTATGAAGGTCTGAATATGAAAGTGGAACAGCAGGTTCCCCTGCTTCTGGTAGAGAGACAGGCTTTAAATGAAGCCATGGAAGGAGAGAGGGCTGTATGTTTACCGTGCTTAAAATCCAATGTCCTTTTCTCCCCCCTTTATATTGTTATCTGTAACTATTTTGCTTTTGCGGATACCAGGGTCACCACCATCTTCCAGAAACAAGAGGACTGTGCTTATCAGAAGAGCAAACTGTCAGCACGGTGAGATTTGTTCCAAACACCAATTGGGTTATTATTTCCTCATTTAAGTCGTGTTCTACTATAGTTCTGTTGTTCTGCCGGGTTCTGAATGGGGATATTTTCAGATACTGAGGAGACCAAGAATGACTGGAAACAAAGTTATGGAAATGATAACAGAGCCATATAGGCTGACACGGCGATGTGAAGTGACTGCAATTCTCATTCTGTATGGTCTCCCAAGGTGAAACATCAACCTTTTTTTTTGTGGGTCATCAACCTTTTGTTTTGTAATTTCAAAATCACCAGCATCATGTTTCCATCTGACTGAATAGCCTTCTGTAAAGTGTTTTTTTTTCAGACCACTCTCTCCTCTGTTTCGCTTGGCCTTTTATGGTTTAGTGATCCAGGACGCTTTTGTATCCCTTTGTTGTTTTTTATATATATGATATATAATACCACCGTAGAGGATTCCCCTACTATATTTCCCTTAAAAAAAATTCAGCAGTATCTGACCAAAATAATACAGTATCAGATGACTTGTTCAGAAAAGTAGTTTGCTTTCAGTTCCTTACGAAATAGTTCCTTCTAAGAGCCCAAAAAATGGTTGCATGGATTGTTCAATCTTTATGAATGCTTAGTTTTTTATTGTATGTTTTTTTTACAATTTTTTCTTCTTGCAGGTTGTTAACAGGTTCAATTTTAGCTCATGAAATGATGCATGCATGGTTGCGACTTAGAGGTGACACCTAGTTTTCGTTTTCTTTCTCAGAACAAAAGCAATGATAGCTATTTTGCTCTAGGCTAGAAAAGCACATTACATCGTTTCCAAGACACTGAAAGTTTTTATCAGCCAATGCTGGTGAACACAGTGGCGCTGCCATGTAAATTGCTGGTGCTCAATTTAAATGCAAGTAACTAGAAATAACAACAAAGTCAAAGCTAATTATCTGGAAAAAAAAGCTTACACGCACTTGGCAGTTTTCACCCAGTTGCCATAATCATTTGCCTACAGATCCTATTATCCTGTCTACTTGAAATTGTTACATTGACATTTTGTGCTAATGAACATGTTTTCATCACAGGGTACCGGACACTGAGTCCTGACGTAGAAGAGGGCATATGCCAAGTCCTTGCTCACATGTGGATAGAGTCAGAGATCATGGCAGGATCAGGCGGTAGTGCTGCATCATCGTCCTCAGGCTCTTCGTCATCCACATCATCAAAAAAGGGGGGACGGTCTCAGTTTGAGCAGAAGCTTGGGGACTTCTTCAAGCATCAGATCGAGACGGATACATCCATGGCCTACGGGGAAGGTTTCAGAAAAGGGAACCGGGCCGTTATGCAATATGGCTTGAAGCGCACCCTCGAGCACATCCGGCTAACAGGGACCTTCCCATTTTGAAACGGCATGGATTATTCACATTTTGTCGGAAGCTTATATTACATACATGATTGTCATTCAGAGTTCCTTTACAGCCAAAGAAATCCACTGTACAAACATTCTTTCCCAGAATCCAGATACATCTTGGAAGGGCTAACCGAAGAAGTATCGAATGAGCCGAGATGGCCAAGCCTGACTATCATATTGCACTGTCACCGAACTCTGGAACGAAAACAATGGTAAATTTTTTTACATGGGGTGAATTTCAATAAGGAAAATACTATAGTTCCTTTTCGCTTCCTAACACATCTGCAACTGTTTACCACATCACTCCGTCTTTCTCCTGGCAGTTGCTTAGCTGAATTCGAATTTCTGGCCGGGAGCTCTTCTTCCAGTGAAAAGTCAAAACGCGGCCTTGTCCCACCCAACCGAATCTTCATGTGTTTGAAGAAGATCCAACGTCAGGCAGTGCACCCAGACGGGGGCCTCTGCCAAGTGCCGATTCGGCAGAACAGTAGGAAATCTCAGCAATCTTGCCGGGTTCAGGCGGCAACGCCGTGCGAACAGTACTGTACGAGGCGGCCACCCGGCTTCTGCTGCCTCACCTTTCATAGGCTTCTACCGGCCCCAATTGGTAGTACAGTGCCATTTACACGGGCCGTCGTCGGCCCGAATCGGCAGGGAGGGTTCCGCTCCACCCACACCCACCCACCAGAATCGTCCTCGCGCACGGCTACAGTGGCGCTACGTGCCAAAGATCGAGATCAGGGTACGCATCGCATCGCAAAAGGCATGGTACCCGAGTTCCTGACCCATTTTACGCCTGGTAGAATCTAGTAGCGGCGTAGTAAGGAGATGTGGCCTCAACTTCTCCATGATCATCCATGAGTACTGGTACAGCGAGCGAAGGGCGAGTGATGATGATGATGACGGGTTCGTGGCATTTACAGCGCGTCAGAGCGTACTTTGTACACCCCAAATAACCTCCCAGAGATGAGAGATCGATCGAATCTACCAACACCGGGTAATAAGATGCTACGTATATGCCCTATGGGTGGCGCCTATGTGTTGCTAACACTATGCTACCTACACAAAAACCTTAGCTTTCTCCGGCAACCTTTGGTTCTCGTCGTCTCGATCCTAATTCACCGAGAGGCGTTGCTGCGGCGGCGACGACAGCGACCGCGCCCCTCGCCGACCGGCAGCTAGCTAGCGCTGCGCTTGCGCGGCTGCGCGTCCCATGAATTTCCTCCTCGGGAGGATCGTCGTCGTCGGAGGCGGCCGGAGAACCCGGGCCGGGGAGACATGCGTTTCAGGCGTCGCGTAGCGCGCGCTAGCTGCTGCAATACGCCAGGCCGGCCGCAGCGTCTCAGGCCCTGGCATGGCAGTGGGCAGAGGGGGCCAGGCACGGCACGGGACGGCGTATTGGCGTAGGGGCGTAGGGCGCTGGCGGCGAGGTGGTGGCTCTGGCGCGCAGTGGCAGCTCGGCAAGCGGCCACGGCAGCCAGCCGGGCGGCCGCGCGGGTCAGTACGTACGGGGGCCGCCAAATTCGGCAGGATCCGGAGTTATTGCGGGCGTTACTGCGGTGGTGAGGACCGGCTGGCTGGCAGCGGCCGGCAGCATTCACGCCGGGGAAATCCGGAGTAAATGAACTCGAGATCCTCTCGTTTTGACCCACTGCCCCACACTGCCTTGTGTGTGCCCTTGCTATGTGTTACCCCCAGCGCGAGCCTCCCCGGCCGGCCGATGCGAGCTCCAGCAAAGGATCGGAGAGGCGCGTGCTACTACGTCGCTGTACGTGCGTATTATGGTGCTTTGTCAGCCGGCTGAATAGCAGTCCACGTCAACACCGTCTGAGCTGGAGGGAAGAGAACAGGAGAGAGAGCGTGAGGCGGGCTGTTGGTGAGGCGCCGGCTGAGACACAGGAACCGATACAAAAGCTGATTCTTTTATCCCATGAGCCAATCATCAAGCAAACAGTGATTATCTAACTATTAATTCAACCATTCTAGTAGCCAATCTAACAGCTAACTCATTATACGAACCGGCTATATTATCATCTTTATATGACATGGCAATGGATTTAGCCTTCGGCTGGCTAAGAGCAAGTATTATAGAAGGCTACAAGAAGGCTAAATGGTGAGGTGGAGGAGAGAGAAGAGGAGAGAGAGGGAAGGTGGGCTGTAAGTTTACCGCCAGCTTGGACACAAGAACCAATAAACTTTGTGAGAGAGACAAGTGGGCCATGTATTAATGATGAGGAGCTAAATTACTATACAAGTAGGCTGAGAGATGGGCTGTAAAGATCTTTACAGCCTGCTGCTGGCTAAATCATTAGCCATGCTCTTACCTACTCCTACACTACACCAACCTTATACCAGTTTAAATGATGCGTCCGAGCGAGGGAGATGAGGAACGATATCATGGGGGGCAGATGGCATATGGTCCCTGCAGGCTGCTCCCTCCCCGGCCCGGCCGGCCCCCGCGCGCTGCCACGAGTGAATGCGTGGTCATTGGAATGGAGTCGAGGAAAATACTGCTCCTGAGAGACGATCGATCTTGATCCTTGGGCGCCAGGTCCATTCGTTTGAGTATGTTACATGTGCAAATGCAACCCGGATATGATGAAGATGATTTTTTTTTGGAAATGTGCGCCACGTTCCCTGTCAGCTTACGGCTGAACAGAACTTTAAGTTTCAATTTGATTACCCTGCCTGTGAGATCGATCGATTAATGTGTGCAAACTGCAAATTAAAGCATACTTGTAGAGTTGTAGTATAATCTTATACGGAGTACAGTAGTAGGTACGTACCACGTCACCACACATGGATCGAATTCATCATACTCAGTGTTATTATACATCTGTACCTTGCAAACACAATCAGGTCTGTACTTCAAATTCCACACTGCTTGCACATTCTGGCCCAAATTTATATTTCTAATTTCGAATCATTAGAAATACTTCAACTTTTTGCCCTCAAGTTAAATCTGTCACCAAAATAAACAACAATTTCCTACCCCCTCCGTTCTGAAAAACCTGACATTTAGGACAAGGTTTGAGTCAAACATTGGGAATATAAA
>OAMR01000435.1:171464-194504 GCA_900205405.1 Echinochloa crus-galli
AAATTGTTGAGTTTACAAATGTGAAAACTATATGAATAGATTTGTCTTGAAAAAAACTTTCATAAAAGTATACATATATCACTATTTGATAAATATTTTTATAATAACAAGAGGTCAAAGTTATGTTTTGGAGACCGTATCGCTGTCCTAAACGTCAGGTTTTTCAGAATGGAGGGAGTACTTTTCAAAGCTTGGCTATGGGGTACGTTTGGTTTCCCAACGAATTGATGCATGAGGGCAGTCCCAACCCAAAATATTAGACATGATTTCCATAGCCTCCACATCATCAAGAAACTTGTAGTAGACATTACACTCCCAATGCAAACACCACTCTTCCACCTTTCAATTTAATGCTAGTTCTCTCACATCTTGTCTTGGATGGTGTGTAGACACCATGTCTCATGCAAGACCCGGTTTCCTTCTCTTTCTTCATTTAATCACTTGCCACATCATCTTTCATCCTAGGTGGCAGTCCATTTAATACTATGGACACCATCCTAGTCACTGGGTTGGGACTGACGTAATGCATCATCATTCATGTGGTATATACAATATACTCCGTAATAATTAGCAAGAAAGGATGCATGGGATGGGTGGGTCAGATCATATATGCATCATTATGCATGGCAGTAGCAGCAGCAGCACTACCCGAGATTCCTCGGCATGTCGTCGCGTCTGGACATCGACACGAGCAACCAAGCACCACTTCCACTAACTGAAGACTCTCTTCTTCTCTACTCTCTTCTTCTCTACTCTCCCTCTCTCTCTCTCTCTTATTGCTGCTACCATGCGCGAATCCAAGAAACTAGCCATACACATACAGAGTTTGTTTGCCATGATCTCCTGACAGACAGGCAGACGGGGGATGACGAGACCATCGATCAGTTGGTGTAGTTCTTGATGCATATATATATATATATATATATATATATCGCACGTCCGGTCCGGCCAGGAGGGTTAACACGAGGGGTTGACTTTTGACAAATCTGATACGTACGCATCGCACCATAACACATGTGTTGTGTGTTTCTTTTTTAAGACCCAACGCGTTTGCACGTACTATATATGGGCCGGGGGTGTGGCTGTGGAGTAGTACCCGCAGAAAATTGGGAAGAGGCCGGTGTATGTGTGTACACAGTGCAAAATCCTAGCACCTAGCAGGTACGATATATACGACGATACCCAGGCACCCAGCAGCCCTAACTCCCAGCTGTATTGTACACGTATCGACCCCGGGATATACATACCTGTACCCTGTGTGCTCCGCGCTCTGCACACTGCACTCATCATTTGAGAGAGAGAAAGAGAGAGAGAGAGAGAGAGGACAGTGCTCTGTCAGGCCCTTCGACTAGAAGAACTGTACACTATTCATTCGTGTGTACACTGACACTAGCTGACACCCACTCACGTCGCAGGAGCGTACGCATATATACGACGATACACACGATATATATCGATCGCGGGCCGGCGTAGGTAGACACGCCCATTTGGATTTGGATCGCGCATTCAGTATCACGCGCCGTACGTATAGTAACTGCGTGTGTGCGTGCGTGGGCGCGCGCGTATCTCGTATCGATCCGGCGTCACCCGGGCCGGGGCCAACCAAAGATCCCCAGCTGGGCCTCACGTGCGCGCCTACGTACAATATATGCATGTACGTGGCATGCAGTTCAAAAACCAAAGATCGTTGCTCGTTGGATGCATGATGCCGCAGAAACACGTGACCGCACGTATAAGCGACCGCGGAGCTTATACGTCAGACCTTGCATGTCGCACTTAAAAATTTTAAATTTTATTGAAACTTTGCACACATAATAGGATCAAGTAGATGTGAATTATATCAAAAGTTGAGATTTAAATAAATTTACTGAAATTTGTTTTTTCGTATGAATTTTTACAAAATTTATTTGAATCTCAACTTTTGGTATAGTTCACATCTACTTGATACTATTGTGTGTGCAAAGTTTCAAATTTTTTTAAAATCTCTAACTATAGCATGCATAAGCCCCGCGGTCCCTTATACGCTCGATTTTTTCGCTCCGATGATGCCGTCATGTCAATAAATGTATCGATCATATCGTGGATATCAAGCACCGCTAAGATTTGGATCGCGCATTCAGTATCATATGTTCCATGCCAAGTACATGGGCATGCAACGCGTGTTTCAAATTACGTCTGTTGATTTTTCTTATAATATTTATTTGTCTCATTTAAAAACTATATTATATATATATGGATCTTGATTTAAAACTGTATACGAGTATATATATACTTCAAGCATAACTTATTATTTGGACTAATTTTTTGAACAGATCGAATGCTCAAATATGATGATAAAAAGTTAAAGTGAATAGTATTTTAGAATGGAGGTAATAATAAAATACAAGTCCATGTAACTCACAAAAACGATTATTAGTACAGTATAATCTCCTCTCACCATCGTAGCTATATGCGTAAGGAGCATCACCCCCACCAGCTGACAATAATATACTAGGGCATATACGGAGTGAAAACATTTCGCACATGGTCCCGAGATTGGACACCACTTGCAACAATATTAACACTAGGCAGACAATACAGTAAAGCCTACCATTGATGCACATATACATACGAGCAGTGCAATAACACTAGTAGTAGCCAGACAATGCAATACGCGGAGTACAGTACTAATAAAATGCAGTTGCACACTACTGCATGTCTACATACGTCTACACTAATTAAGCATTGTACAGTATTACAGTGCATATATCCATCGATTATATATATCGTCATCGGAGTACTATATTATATGTATCTGTACACATACTAGCTAGCTCTTATGCTTGTAGTGGTAGTACTGATCGTTAATTAGTTGCCTCTTCCAGGGGAAAACGTGTCTTAACCTAATTAATTAACTAACCCGCAGGCAGGTGTACTCTGATCCTTGCGATCGCTGGACACGCGTGCATTCATGGTACGGTGTGGCCCTGGCCGCGCGTCGAGGGAGAGGGAGAGAGATTTGGATGGATCCATCCATGGGCCGGCCGAATCCCCAACAGTGAGTTCACCCGGCCGTACCGTACGCAGCGCACCGCGCGTTTGACGTCGACCGGTGGTGGATCTGCCTCTGGCGATCGCGACGGATATCCAGGAGCGGATCGGATCCCGTCTCCCAGGGTAAGCTACGTAATAGCTCGTGCTCAAAAAAAAAGTACGTGCTAGCTGCCGTTGGAGTCTTGGACCTACAATTCCTACGTAGATTGTTAATTAAACGCTACTCCGTACTTTGAAAAAGACATCTTGGAAAAAAAAACAAATTTTTGCAACGTACTAACCCTGCCCGCCGGGGAGAGCGGAGGCCCCGTTGCTCAGCCGCCAAATGTGGCCGGGTTCACGTACTGCCCCGTAGTATATCCCAACGTAGGTACGTGCCCCCTCTCGGCTAGGTCTCGGATACTGCAACTGTACCGGTATACTAGATGCACAACTTGCTTCGATCGAGGTCCTACATACTCCACTTGAGATGCAAAAGGATCCAATACATTTCCGGGCACCCCGCATTCGTTCCTCCTCGCGAACTCTCTTGCTCCCCAAACGTCCGTCCGATCCCACGCGTATCACCCCCCATTAACTCCGGATCCGTTTCATAAATGAGACTACTACGGGACCCCGCCCGCCCCGGCCGGGGGTAATCTAAAATCTACGGCGCGCGCGCGGCCGTGCCACCGCCGTCGTCGCGCATCCGATATGATCATCGTCATATCCGCCATGAATTCCGTTGCCGAGCGAGCGAGGGGACCTTCAATTAAGCACGAGCTAATTAATCAACAGCTGCGCGCTTAATTTAGCACCCCAGCCAGCTTCAATTCATATATTCTCGGCCGTCATGATGGCGACGGCGACTGACGGCGGCGACGAGGGAGACGAGCACGATCATGCAGGCCGCGACCGGCCGGGTTCGTCAGGAAACCCATTATTAAAGCCAGTCTCAGTGGAGGTTTCATAGAAGTTTCATGGCATTAAATGTGCTGATGTGGCAGAGGAGAGAGAGGGAAGAGTTTCATGGAATATGAGAGGAGTTTCATCACCATGAAACTCATTTGGCACGATTTTATAGATTCTGATCTAGGTAAGTGATGAAATCCTGCACTAAGACTGGCCTAGTCGACCATCATGCCATCGGGCAGTAATGAGATCGCGCCAATTAGTGGCGGCGATCTCGCGATGAAATGGCGCCCAGCCGCCATTAACTCCGTGGAAGCTTTTAGACCGGGCGCCGGCGGGGCCCGGGATGGACCAGCAGGGGGCCGGGGGGCACAGCGGCTGCCGCCGCCATGGGCGACATGGCGGGGGGGACTCGATCGAGCCTGATCCTTGGCCGGATTAAGGCGACGACGGCATACTATATGAGTTAATGATGGAGTACGTGTTGAAGGCGGTGTTTTTATTTGTACGTACGGGTGTGCGTGGATTGGGACAGCAGCCACGGAGATGCTGCGTGGGCGTGCCGACTGTTGATTGCCTGGCCGGCTGGGGACGCCATGCATGCATGCATGCGTAAATAAACTTTCAATTCGTAGAGGGAAATTTTGAACCTGGATTTTAGAATGTTCTTTTTATTAGCACGTGGGAGGAGAAAGCGATGTTTCGGTTTTTGAACCTGCAACTTGCATATGGCCTGTTTGCTTGCATGCATGCATTGGCGTAATGGCGTAAATGCAAACCCCCCAAGCAATAGCAAAAGGTAAAAAAGAATCTTTAGCAAACAAAAGGTGCCATATATAGTACTGATTACTGAAAGCTGTAACAAAAATAATTATCCCAATTTTGTTTAAACTGTCGTTACCAAAATTATAGTTGAAATCTCTACCTAATTATAAAGCAAGGATTGATTCAGCGGTACGTCATAAATTTACAATAAAAACTCTAAAGTTTTATTAATTAACCTCCATCAAATATTTATAAAAATCACCGACACCAACTATGAATCCTTTCAGTATTCAATCGAACCTTTGCTCAACTTCGACTATGAATCGTTTTAGGACACCAATTAGTTATAGCTATATAACGCTAGGATCAACCTATATTGCCGATGGTTGTACCGTGTACGAAGAGAGAAAAAGGAAACAAGTAACGTTGCGAGAGGCGCTCTACAAGCCCTTGGCCTTCTTCACTCCTCATGCGTCGTCCATGCGCTCTACAAGCCCTTGGCCTTCTGCTGGAGTGCATGCATGTCGAGCTATATTTGAACCGGTACGTGCATGTCGTACAGGTGGGATGGTTGTATGCACGGCAAGCAACATGCATGCATAAGTCCGGCCCTGTTGCTTGATGCAGCAGAATGGACTTGTACAAGGCTTGCTCAATTTTTTATGGGCCATGCGTGGTCGCACGCATCGACAAGGTCTGGCCTCCTTTGTTGCGCGGTTGTCGTTATATAGAGCTTGGAAGAAATGTAAGTATAATGTGTTATTTGTTTGCCCATATGCTGCTGACTCTAAAAGCTACGACTCTTACACAAGCACAATTGCTCATGCAAAGAATAATGATCCAAGAAAGGTTTCGGCTTATGATGTGGGTGTGAATTATGCATGACATCATTAACTCTTTTAAATATTATAGCCATCGTATCTTCTTTATCTCTATCGCTATTTCTCTACTTAATACTAAAGCAAGGATTATTTGGTCATTTTCTCTCACAACGCCGACAGGTGGACTTCATGTGCCTATTTTCATAATCACGTTCATTACAGAGGCCAAATACAAGTATGATACATTGAAATTAAATTAAAGTATGGGAGAAAAGAAGAAATAAATATACATGAATCGGGACCGATTAAATCTCTAAATATATATTCATATGGTCTATGTCCGTAGCAACGCACGGGTACATTTGCTAGTAAACTATAAATACAACTACTAGTAAATATCTATGTCCCCTGCTGCTTGCACCCGTCGCCGCCGTTCGCTCTGGCCCCTGTTCTCCCTCACCTCCTAGGCGGGGGCTAGGGGAGCGGGGGTCCGTCCTCTAGTAGATCGAGTCCTTAATCGAGTTTTTAGGTCTAGGGTTTGTTTCGCCGTCAATATTTGGTGGTGGAATTAGGGTTTGCCGGAGGAGCGCGGCTCCTTTGCGGCTTATTTTTCCCGGTGGCGTTGGCGATGCGGAAACGACGGCGTTGTAGGGGAATAACTTCTCCCGGCTTCTTCCGTTCTCCGGTGGCGATCTTCTCCGACGTCAATGGAGAGGCCGGGGAGACCTGTTTAGGAGTTTGGGACCGGTGCATCTTCGTCTTCTTCAGGTGATGATGTTGCTGATCCTTTTAATCTCAAGAAAGATGGTCTCTAGTGGAAATCCGAGTTGTGCTCGGGTTGCCGGGGGTGGAATCAAAGGCTGCGTCGTGGGTGCCGGAGTTGGCCGATGCGCCTGGGAGGCAGCGTACTCGGCTGATTTGCCTAGCAGTAAGCCTCCTCTGCGGCCTCCACTTTGTGGAGATTGGCTCTGGCATCCGGCGACGATTGGGAAGCGGATTCGACGGCGATGACGAACGGATCCCTGAGGGCTTCGAGGAAGATGAATAGGAGTTTTAAACTTCTTTGTAATTTTCCTTTATTTTAGGTTCCTATTTGTAAAAAGACCGATGTAACGTGCTGAGATCAATACATTTTCCTTCTAAAAAAAGCAATCCATGCCACCAAAAATGAGAACCCATTATTGCCGATCCAGTTCATTATTGACCGATATAAGGAAGTAATTATACCATGATCATCTGTTGGGTCTGAACACATCGGGGACTTTTATTTTGTAGTAGTACGGTCATCGTACTATGGCCGATATATATAAACCACAGTACAGTATGCTTGCATGTAATTTTTTTAAGAGAATCGCACTTTAATCTGCACTCTATCTAACCATTATTGGCTACGCATTCTTTTTGAGACGCATTCGGTGGACGTCTCATTTGCCAACCTCCGATCCCGGGGTTAAAGTAACGGCGCTGATGGAAGGCGTGTACTCCGTATATATACTACACTTTATGTGTTAGTATTATTAAGCAAAGGTGTTAATTAGGACAATTGACGAACTCGGTACGTACATATTTCCACGAAATCCATTCGAGACTTTACAAATGAGCTAGACGTGATCGAAATTCTCTCCGTGTGTGCGTCCCAGCCATGCACATGCACGTACGGCACGTCCAGACTTATCTCCACGACTACAGGACGTCAATATAAGTAGTAGTACTACCATATATACAAACGCACCATATATCGCTCACGCGTTTTTGGCATGTATCATTTCCGCACATCGTATATTAATTCGTGCACCAGATACGTAGGCCAGTCTCAGTGGAGTTTCACGAGAGTTTCATGGCATTTAATATGCTGATGTGGCAGAGAAGAGAGTGGAGAGTTTTATGGAATGTGAGAGGAGTTTCATCACCATGAAACTCATCTGGTACGGTTACCTAGTTTCTGGTCTAGGTAACTTGCGATGAAACGCTGCACTGAGACTGGCCTTATATATCATCAACATTTCAAAATCGACCCCGGCTCTTGATGATGCATGGAGAGCGAGCCGGCCAGCGCATCTATGGAGCATGCAGCCAGCCGTGCGCATTACACCTACAGTACAATGCCGGAGCCGTGTCCGTGCGTTGCTACCCCACTCTATCGGCGATCGCCAACAGCCTGCAAGTTCAAAAAAAAAAAATCTAGGACTCTCGGTACACACGGCGTCGTACGTACCAGCACCAGCTGCGGCGCTATCACGTCGACCGTCTCCATTCGCTAGATAGCTGCTGCAACTGCAACGGGGCTATGGCTAGCTAGCTATAGAGAGAGATATATCGTCCCCACCCCAGGCGGGGCCCAGGTGTAAGTGTAACCGGCCGGGTGGATTTATTTTATTTTATGGCCATATCGGCGTAAGGCTGTGCGAAGATACGAGGCGCGCGTCCTGAACATTATTATTCATCACGTCGTCTCTCCCCGCGGCGCGGCGCTGCGCTGCGCTGGGAGTAAATATCATATCATCTCGGCCGATCGATCGATCAGGGACGTAATTACACGCGCGCGAGAGGCTTTTTATCGTGTCTGATCGGCGATCAGGCTTTGTGGTTATATTGGCTATGAGTACGCTCCCACGCTGCCTTTGCTCGTTCCTCTCCGGGTTCAAAACTCTGGTCGTTGATTTTGCACAATACTAGAATATACACTTTTGTATTGGATTACATTTTTTTGTTAAACATTAAGGATTACTACTCCGTAGTATAGTAGTGCTACTTACTTCTTACCTTACGGACAGAAACAGTTACTTTTTTTTCTTTAATCTGCTCACACTTTTGTATTAGATCAGACGCTTTGCCGATTTTTTTTTTGATACTTTCGCTTTGCCGATTTGATTGATCATTAGCTATGAAATGTAACATCATCAAGAAACTAGTAATAGACATTACACTCCTAATGCAAACTCCACTCTTCCACCTTTCAATTTAATGCTAGTTCTCTCACATCTTGTCTTGGATGGTGTGTAGACACCATGTCTCATGCAAGACCCGGTTTCATTCTCTTTCTTCATTTAATCACTTGCCACATCATCTTTCATCCTAGGTGGTAGTCCATTTAATACTATGGACATCATCCTAGTCACTGGGTTGGGACTGCCCTGAGCTCCAATGTTTACTGTGTTTCTCTCTCCAATGTTTACTGTGTTTCTCTCTCAAGAGGCCTGCCACCGTTTTGCGTACGTTGTATCATGCATGTATGTACCTTCACTTACACACGCGCGTAATCTGGCGCCGTCTTACAAATTTCGCCGGCCGTTGCAGCTGCATTCCGATTTGAAACCACGCACGGCTAGCTGCACTTTTCAAAAGGAGCCCGACGCAAATCAATAGGAAAGATACCCGGAGCACAGTTCGTTCACAGCTTTACACTTACCCATGCATGCATATCTCTCGCACAGGAAGCACCGGGCGGGTACGAAGATATCGACCGGCCGGCCGGCGTTGATGAAAAGCCTGTCGAGATGGGAAAGCCCTGAGCTTTATTTGCTTGTATATGCTGATGACCAATGGTTAGCTTCGAGTTTAATGCATCTGCCCCATGCATGATGGCCTATATGGGTGATGAGTGGTGGGACGAGAATCTTAACAAGGAGACGGAACAAGAGCTAGAGGTTAGGGACAACACGGATGTCTCTCCGGCCAGTCAAAAAGGTTGTTCAAGATTGTTTGCCAGTATAGTAGTAGCTTACAGTTAAAATTAAAACAACATAATTGCCTTTTTCACTTTAGGTAGAGTGCTTTAATAAATTGAAACCAATGCTTGGTCAAAAGCAGATCAGCAGGCCGGGAGCGTATGTTACGAGGTGTATGTATTAGCTGCACAACGTATATATATATATATATATATATTCAGCTGCAACACCACACTTACATAGAGGTGGGTTTGCCCTACGCCTAGCACTTGCTTCTTTCTTCTCTTTGGCCGTCATAGGTGGTGGGTTTGGCGGAGGAAGCACCCAACGCTTGAACTTCTCGTACGGAGTAGTACCCCATCGCTTGAAATGAAATATCCTCGTATCAACCATTTTAGGACCATCAAATCATTGGAAAAAGTTGCACATCTCTGATGCCTACAACGAACAATAAAATCAAATTCGGCCACATTGCTCCTATGCCACCACACATAGTTACTACTAAACAAATTACATGTATACTTACACGGTAATCACCACACATGTAGTGCGCACGAGCAGCATGTTTGGATGCCTTGATTGTGTGACCTCTGCTGACTTCCCACAATCACAATTTGGTACTGGGAGTGCTGCAGGAACAGGGGCATCCTTGCAAGAGACGTCAGGATACAACTTTTTTGGAAGGTGCTTCCACTTCTTCTCATGCCAAAGCGCATCCATGGCTGCATCTCAGATAACCAAAATTTACAAATTTAATATCCCCATCAACCTAAACATTTCAACTTTTGAATTCCAATTACATCTATGGAGAAAGCCTACATTTCTCTAAACACGATTCAAAAATATTGGATATACACCACTACAAATCTACCAAAAGTACACCGGATTAATATTCTCCCGTGGAACCAAAATAAAAAAAATCTATTATCAGCATCCTATAATACTTCAACCCGGTGCTAAAGGGGTACCCCTTTAGTCTCGGATTAGTTGCACCGGGTGGGAAACCCGGTGCTAAAGGGCTTTTCCACCCGGTGCAGATGTTGATCATTCTGGTAGTGTAGGTAGCACGAGTCCGTGATTGCATGCTCTAGAATGTGTTCAATAATAGTGTAGTAGTAGCTCTCATCATCAAAAAATGCGAGTAATGGAACCTCTGATGTCTCGTCGACGTAGGGCTCATGCCATATGTTGGAGTTGACTCTGCCTCATCTTCCTCCTGATGAGCTGCTATGTCTGCACTGTTTTATTTACTTGTAGGAGGCTATGCAGCCCCATCTCGATCTTGGGCGTTCGTGGGAGCTAACACCCATGTAGATCTTACCCCCTGTGTGGGAGCTACCACCTCGATCCTTCCTCTGATATTATATATATATATATATATATATATATATCGCACGTCCGGTCCGGCCAGGAGGTTAACACGAGGGGTTGACTTTTGACAAATCTGATACGTACGCATCGCACCATAAACATGTGTTGTGTGTTTCTTTTTTTAAGACCCAACGCGTTTGCACGTATATGGGCCGGGGGTGTGGGCTGTGGAGTAGTACCCGCAGAAATTGGGAAGAGGCCGGTGTATGTGTGTACACAGTGCAAAATCCTAGCACCTAGCAGGTACGATATATACGACGATACCCAGGCACCCAGCAGCCCTAACTCCCAGCTGTATTGTACACGTATCGACCCCGGGAATACATACTGTACCCTGTGTGCTCGCGCTCTGCACACTGCACTCACATTTGAGAGAGAAAGAGAGAGAGAGAGAGAGAGACAGTTGCTGCTGTCAGGCCCTTCGATTAGAAGAACTGTACACTATTCATTCGTGTGTACACTGACACTAGCTGACACCCACTCACGTCGCAGCAGCGTACGCATATATACGACGATACACACGATATATATCGATCGCGGGCGGCGTAGGTAGACACGCCCATTTGGATTTGGATCGCGCATTCAGTATCACGCGCCGTACGTATAGTAACTGCGTGTGTGCGTGCGTGGGCGCGCGCGTATCTCGTATCGATCCGGCGTCACCCGGGCCGGGGCCAACCAAAGATCCCCAGCTGGGCCTCACGTGCGCGCCTACGTACAAATATATGCATGTACGTGGCATGCAGTTCAAAAACCAAAGATCGTTGCTCGTTGGATGCATGATGCCGCAGAAACACGTGACCGCACGTATAAGCGACCGCGGAGCTTATACGTCAGACCTTGCATGTCGCACTTAAAAATTTTAAATTTTATTGAAACTTTGCACACATAATAGGATCAAGTAGATGTGAATTATATCAAAAGTTGAGATTTAAATAAATTTACTGAAATTTGTTTTTTCGTATGAATTTTTTACAAAATTTATTTGAATCTCAACTTTTGGTATAGTTCACATCTACTTGATACTATTGTGTGTGCAAAGTTTCAAATTTTTTTTAAAATCTCTAAACTATAGCATGCATAAGCCCCGCGGTCCCTTATACGCTCGATTTTTCGCTCCGATGATGCCGTCATGTCAATAAATGTATCGATCATATCGTGGATATCAAGCACCGCTAAGATTTGGATCGCGCATTCAGTATCATATGTTCCATGCCAAGTACATGGGCATGCAACGCGTGTTTCAAATTACGTCTGTTGATTTTTCTTATAATATTTATTTGTCTCATTTAAAAACTATATTATATATATATGGATCTTGATTTAAAACTGTATACGAGTATATATATACTTCAAGCATAACTTATTTATTTGGACTAATTTTTTGAACAGATCGAATGCTCAAATATGATGATAAAAAGTTAAAGTGAATAGTATTTTTAGAATGGAGGTAATAATAAAATACAAGTCCATGTCCATTATTGGCTACGCATTCTTTTTGAGACGCATTCGGTGGACGTCTCATTTGCCAACCTCCGATCCCGGGGTTAAAGTAACGGCGCTGATGGAAGGCGTGTACTCCGTATATATACTACACTTTATGTGTTAGTATTATTAAGCAAAGGTGTTAATTAGGACAATTGACGAACTCGGTACGTACATATTTCCACGAAATCCATTCGAGACTTTACAAATGAGCTAGACGTGATCGAAATTCTCTCCGTGTGTGCGTCCCAGCCATGCACATGCACGTACGGCACGTCCAGACTTATCTCCACGACTACAGGACGTCAATATAAGTAGTAGTACTACCATATATACAAACGCACCATATATCGCTCACGCGTTTTTGGCATGTATCATTTCCGCACATCGTATATTAATTCGTGCACCAGATACGTAGGCCAGTCTCAGTGGAGTTTCACGAGAGTTTCATGGCATTTAATATGCTGATGTGGCAGAGAAGAGAGTGGAGAGTTTTATGGAATGTGAGAGGAGTTTCATCACCATGAAACTCATCTGGTACGGTTACCTAGTTTCTGGTCTAGGTAACTTGCGATGAAACGCTGCACTGAGACTGGCCTTATATATCATCAACATTTCAAAATCGACCCCGGCTCTTGATGATGCATGGAGAGCGAGCCGGCCAGCGCATCTATGGAGCATGCAGCCAGCCGTGCGCATTACACCTACAGTACAATGCCGGAGCCGTGTCCGTGCGTTGCTACCCCACTCTATCGGCGATCGCCAACAGCCTGCAAGTTCAAAAAAAAAAAATCTAGGACTCTCGGTACACACGGCGTCGTACGTACCAGCACCAGCTGCGGCGCTATCACGTCGACCGTCTCCATTCGCTAGATAGCTGCTGCAACTGCAACGGGGCTATGGCTAGCTAGCTATAGAGAGAGATATATCGTCCCCACCCCAGGCGGGGCCCAGGTGTAAGTGTAACCGGCCGGGTGGATTTATTTTATTTTATGGCCATATCGGCGTAAGGCTGTGCGAAGATACGAGGCGCGCGTCCTGAACATTATTATTCATCACGTCGTCTCTCCCCGCGGCGCGGCGCTGCGCTGCGCTGGGAGTAAATATCATATCATCTCGGCCGATCGATCGATCAGGGACGTAATTACACGCGCGCGAGAGGCTTTTTATCGTGTCTGATCGGCGATCAGGCTTTAATTTAGGGCCACGGTGGTTATTGGCGACGCTGCCGTTTTGCTCGTTCCTCTCTCCGGGTTCAAAACTCGATCTGCTCGTTTATTTTGCACCCTACTAGTATACACTTTTGTATTGGATTACATTTTTGTTAAGCATTAAGGATTACTACTACTACTACTATTATTTAATTTCTTCGGTTTTTATTTAATCTGCTCACACTTTTGTACTATTAGATTAGACGCTTTGCGGATTTGATTGATCATTACCTATGTAATGTAATATTGTAATGTGTTGGATTAGTTGGCCCTGGATCAAGTGACTTGCATTAGGGGTGTGAGGCGTAGTATGGTCTTTGTTCAATCACTTTAATTATATTTAGTCACTTTAAGTCCCTACAATCAAACAGGACTAGTGACTAAAGTTTAGTCCCTAGAAGTCATAAAAAAAGTCAGGGTATCAAAAAAAAAGTCAGGGGTATAAAAAAAAAAAGTCACTCGCTTCTCCAATCTCCACCCCCGTGATAAAGGCAGAAGAGCCAAAGCCTCCCAACTGCCATTGGAAGCTTGTGGAGCGCGGGCCCCACCTCTTTGGTCTCTCTCATGCTTGGCTGTTGGCTGCTTGCATACTCACCACCACACCACCACCACCAGAGCAGGCAGCAGCCGCCATCGCCACGCCATTCTGACCTCTATAAATCAGCCGCCCAGACATTCCTCGCCATCCCCATCTCCCTCCTCCGCTCCGCCCTGCTCCCTCCCGCCGCGACCTCTCCTCCCCACTCCCACGAACCACCGGTCACCCTCAACCTCTTCCTCCCTTCCCGCGTGTGCGGCTTGCGTGCGTGCGTTCTTGGCCACCTGGACGGTCGCTGTCGCCTCCCTCCCGCGCGGCCCCCCTCCTCCTCACTGCTTTTGTTGCTGTCGCCGTCGTCGTTGTCCGCTTTTGGCCCGAGTTGAGTTCTCCCGGCCCTCCCTTTTGCTTTCCCACAATCCCACCTGCGCTCCCTCTCTCGGCAGCAATCATGGAGGCGCGGTGGGCTCGCTCCTGAGTCCTGATCTCTCTCCCCCGCTTCCCCTCCGGTCGACAGATCAGCCTTCCCCTTTTCTTTTTCTCGAGCAGTTTCAGGTGTAGTTTTGCCACTAGCTGCTGTTGGCTGCCTTGCTGCCTTTTCGGCCTCTCGCTTTTCTCCTCTGCATCGGCCTCATCGCGTCGCGTCGCACTCTCGCCTCATCGGGGGAAGGAACGCTCTCTCCTTCTCGACGCGCCTCGGAATCAGGTCGGGGTTCGGGGGAGAGCTCGCCGTCCTTTCTTGTTCTTGGCTGGCATTGGCCTCTCGCGATTCGCTTCGATTTCGCGCAACCAGGCGTCGTGTTCCTCGCGGGTCGATTGGGTTCCCCTGCTTTGATTCGGCGCGAATCCGGATGCTCCTGGGCGATGCGAGGATGGAGGAGAAGAAGCGGGCGATGATGGGGAGGGAGAGGGACCAGTTCCCCGTCGGGATGCGGGTGCTCGCCGTCGACGACGACCCCGTGTGCCTCAAGGTGCTCGAGACCCTCCTCCGGCGCTGCCAGTATCACGGTGAGCACTCGCTTCATCGCACATTGCGCGCTGTTACGCCATTATTATCTACAGCTAATTGTTGCTTTCACTTACCTGTTGTCAGTTGGTAGATGAAAAAAAATGGGTACAATCCTGCACGTTCAGCACACAGTTTTTGCCGTGCTTGGAATTTATCATGTACTAACCCATCACTTAAATGTTCTGTAGCCGCAGTAGTTACCACATGCAGAGTAAATTTCTGCCTTCCATGAGCTGACATGTCTGTCCCAGCCATACCGCGGATGCGATCCATTATCTTACTGATTATTATCGGCACCATTGTGAACTGATAAGAGTGTCTTTTGCTTTGCTTTGTCAACAGTAACAACAACCAACCAGGCCATCACTGCGCTCAAGCTGCTACGGGAGAACAGGGACATGTTTGATCTGGTTATCAGTGACGTGCACATGCCCGACATGGATGGATTTAAGCTCCTTGAGCTTGTAGGGCTTGAGATGGACCTCCCTGTCATCAGTAAGTTTCAGATCTTCCTATTCTAGCGAAGAGTTCTTGATAGCAAGAGATGATTGTTGAGTATTGGTGTTCCCACATGTTAACCATGTACATTCCTGTGCAGTGTTATCAGTGAATGGAGAGACGAAATCCGTGATGAAAGGGATAACTCATGGAGCCTGTGACTATCTCCTAAAACCTGTTCGGATCGAAGAGCTTAGGAATATATGGCAGCATGTTGTCAGGAGGAAGTTCAGTAAGCATGAACGCAGTAATCTTGAAATCTACAAAGATTTCAATAAGCTGCCAAGTGCAGATTCATGCCATGGGCACAATCAGATTGTTGGTGGGGCTCCTGACCAAAGTGGGAGGATCAGCAAGAAGAGGAAGGAAATGCATAGCGATGAAGAAGATGACGGAGAAGAGGAGGGTGATGAACCCTCAGCAGCTAAGAAGCCAAGAGTTGTTTGGTCAGTTGAACTGCATCGGAAATTTGTTGCGGCTGTCAACCAGCTTGGAATTGATAGTAAGAACTCCCAACCTCCCTTTGCGTTTTGTTATTGTCCTTACATATTGCAGCAACTCATTTATGTTGCGTCCTTTATTTTACTGTTGATGCAGAAGCTGTACCGAAAAGAATTCTTGAGCTTATGAATGTGGAGAAGCTCACTAGGGAAAATGTCGCGAGTCATCTACAGGTATGGCATATACTCCTAACATTAATTTTTCTATTGCATTATTGCCTGCTGTGTCTTTTTTTGAGCTGAGATGCATATGAGCCAAAACCTTGATGGAAGGTAGATCCAGCATTGTGGGTCGAATCATAAGTTTTTACTAAAATATAATCTTATGCTTACTATAAATAAAACTAACTGTTGCTTAATTTTGTGTTCTGACTGGTGCTAGAATGTCATGAAAGATATTGTTTCACTTTTTCGCAGTTCACCATAACATTAACATTTCTGTGTTCATTTGGTTTTGAACAGACTACATTAAATGATGCAAATCAATGTTATTTAATTCCTCTGTAAACCCTAGGCATAGAGATATTTCATGCAAATAGTACATTGATGAGTAGATTAAAGCTGTATACACACTGCTCTGAAATTTTCAAAACGTTTGTCTACATACTACAAAGCAGGTCACTTGTAATTGTACGTACCAGAAAGCAGTTCACTTGTAATTGTACATTTCGATCATGTATAAACTGTGCATTCAGTGATTACATACTTATTTCATGTCTAATCAGTTAGTTTCATGTGATATGCAGAAATACAGGCTCTACCTCAAACGGTTAAGTGCCGTGGCATCGCAGCAAGCTAGTATTGTTGCCGCTCTTGGAGGTAGAGATCCATCTTTCCTTCACATGGGAGCATTTGAAGGGATTCAAGGTTATCAGCCTTTTGTACCTTCTGCTGCTCTACCATCTTTCAACCCACATGGCTTGCTGACTGGAACTAGTGCAACAACATTTGGGGTTCAAGAGCTTTCTCCTGCCATGACAGTTCAAACAGCTACCAACAATGGCATAATAAGTCACTGTGCTGGTGATGGTAACAAATTCCAGTATGTTGGCTTACAAGAAAACCAACAAGCAAATTTGGCATAAGGCTCGAACACGTCACTTGGGCTGCCCCAACTCCAACAGAAGTGGATCCATCAAGAAAGTAATGATTTGTCTACTGTCTTTTCTGGGAGTGCATTAGCCAACAGTCTGTCTGGTGCACTCCAGAGAGTTGCAAGCAGTCCATTGCCACCACAAGAACTTTTGGAGTGCACGCAAGCGAAACTTAGCATCCAGCCATCGATGCCAATGCCATCTATGAATTCAGAACTGGTTGAAAGGACAGTTGGAGTTTCATCTAATTTGCAGGAATCAAGTGTATCCCAGCAGGGCGCCCTTCAAATAAATGATGGATTTTCTGCTGACAAGTTACAGTTACATGATCCATTCGATGGCACTAGTGGAACAAACTTTTCAGTAACCATACCTGTTTGTCCTTCCGGCAGCCTTACAGCTACCAACAATACTAGGAGTGGTGCTAGTTCTTCTTGCGGCACAGTTCTGCTCACTCCTGATGCTGGTAGACATTTGAACTACATGGAGTTTGCAGGTGTAGAGAACTCTAGGCATGAAATGGATGGAATGAAACCAGAGCATCTGCATAACCAAGGATTGAGCATTGGAAGTTTCAATCATCATTTTGGTGCCTGCATGACTGAGCAGACAAATGCAAGCATGCCAGCTCTTATGCCACAAATGAAGATTCACTCATTAACATCAGATGATAAACTGAAGCACAAGAATATTTATGATTTGGGGATTCCAAAGCTGCACGGTGGTTTTAGCTCTAGTAGCTGCAATTTTGATGGACTTCTCAATTCCATGATCAAAGCGGTAAGGACCTTAGCTGCCATAGTTCTGTCTTCCTGTTTTTAGAAAATTCCCACAGCCTATCTACTTGAATATATTTTCTTTACCATATTTCTGTAAGAATATTTTGACTAGTAGGTTCAATGCTTTTTCTGTAGTATTTGCTCTTAATTTTCCAAGTTACAAAACCTTTACTTCAGGCATTGGAGGCACACCTATCTGGCCCACTATAAGGGTGTACTCTTATTATGAAAATTGTGGGGCCGAACTGACAACAAAACGTGTACATTTCTTCAAATCTGATTTACTAAAGCCTTGTTTTAATCCTAATGCAGGAGAAGGATGATCTCTCATTCACGGATAACGACCTGGGGTGCGACTTCTTTCCCCTTGGTGCCTGCATATGAGAGCAAGAATGGGAGGAGGTTGGTCCTCAACGGATGGGAGGAGGTTGTACAGTACATTATTTAGGAGCATTAGCCAGTCATGCTGCCTGATGTGTTACTATATGTCTAGTACTGTGCACACTACTAGATGATATACTAGGGATACAAGTAGCTGAGTATAATGGCTTGTAATCTGCACTCTCCTTTTCGAATGGGAAATGGAAGTATGGTTAGGTAAAAAAAATGGAGCAAATATACTGCTCCAACCTCATTTCATCATTTTAATATCTTATTAAGTTCACTTCCACATGATATTGTGCAGATGGCATTTTTTTTTTGAAAAATCGACAGGAGCACTGCCCTGATGGCAAGGTTTGTTTTTTTTTGAAAAATCGGCAGAAGTACTGCCTTCTCATATAAGGAGAAGAATAAGCATGCTGGTTCTTACATCTTACACGGTCGTTGTTACAAAAAATAATAAATAACACTCTACACTCGCTCCTTGCTAACTACTGTATCATTCATGCACACTTGGGGGCTCTTGCGGTTGGCAGGCTTTTGCTCTTGTGCCCATTTCTTCCTTGATTATCTGAAGGACGTGCCCAGGCGATGATGAAATGCCCTCTGAAGATTCTTCGATTGGGTTCATTCCATATATTCCATGCTGTGTAAATCATGATTGAGATGGCAAGTTTAAAACCGCATGTTTGTGGTACGCAAAGTGTGAAACTGACCCCGTAAACTGAATATGGCATAATTTCTTCTGGAAAGTCAAAATGACCTAAATAGATCAGAAGTAAAATCCAGATACACCTAAGTTTGTTACCATAAAAGTTCGAAAATAGAAAAAAATAGAGTTTGCTGCGACTCCATTGTTCAGCTACCAATTAAAAGATACATGTTTGCTGATGAAACCTAGGGTACTAAGACATCACAACTGCGAGCAATGACCAGATGGATGCTTCAACTGTGGTCATCGCCATCCTAGTCACCAAATCTCGCCCATTTCAAGCGTTCTTCATGCGATGCAGAAATGCATTCCATCCATCAATTCTCACGTTTGCAAACACGGCAAACAGCTTCCACTATCCTCTTCCGTTCTATTGGCTTTGTCACGTGCAGATCCATCCCGGCATGGATAGCCTTCTGCAGATCCTCTTCCATGTCATGAGCAGTCAGAGCGATGATTGGAGTGTGAATCCCGTAGCGTTGTTCTTCCTCGCGGATTAGTTTTGTCGCTTCATAGCCATCCATATTGGGCATCTGAATCCAAAAAAAGGAAATATTAGCTATGTCAGACAGTCATCAGTTTGAGCTTTGCGTGTAGTAACAAGTTTGATAGAACAAACCTGGCAATCCATGAAGATGACATGGTATGGCAAGGGCACTGCACCGTCTTCTGAAGCACTGGCTTGCTCAAGAGCTTCTTTGAACAAGTTCACAGCCACGGCTCCATCTTGAGCTACTCTGACAGTTGCTCCCAGTTGGCCAAGCATTTTCTTTTGTATAGCTTGCAGCACAAAAGTGTCTTCAGCCAGCAAGACTTGCATCCCAGCCAGTGGCTTATCATCTTCAGGTTTCTGTTTCTGTTCCTGAGCCAAGGGCGCAATCTCAGTAGATGCTGCAGCTTCCTGTGGGCAATGGAGAACAATCTCTGGCATCTCTTTCTGCTGAATGGTCCCAGCAATCTCTGGGCCAACTTGAGGAGAATGTGCTGGCGCATCTGAATCTTGGAGGTCTCTCAAGGTCATGAGAAGGGTGAACAAGCGAGACCCGTGCACCGGCTTTCGCAGGACGAGATCGCAGCCCAGGCCCTTGAACCTCCTCAGATCATCAGAAGGTGTCCTGATATCTTCCAGCAAGACAACTTTGCATGGAGCCTGGTGCTTCATCCTGACAAGTTTCTCCATCTCCAGGCAAATGCCCTCTGCTCCATCACAGGTCACATCGATGACAACAAGGATGCTACCAGGATTGCCCCCATGGCTGCCTCTCCTGGTGCCAGCGCTGTTCCTCAGCGCCGGCAGGACCTGGCTGACCATCTCCTTGGAGCCGAAGCACCGGTCATCCCCCTCATCGGCGGCAGGTGAACGCGACGGCGACGGCGACGCCCTTGCAGCAGGGGTATTGCCGCCATTGTGCAGCGCGTTCTCCAACACCAAGGCGATGGAGTCGGTGTGCAGGACAGGCCAAACTTTCACCCCGATGCTCTCCATCCATGCCTGCAGGATCCTCTTGGTCTCACCACCGTGGACGTAGAGAACGCAGTGAACGCCCTTGAAGCTGCTGGATTCTTGGAACGCCGAGGCTCTGAAATCGGAGCACCTGAGCGGGTCTGATGGCGCTGAGGGCCCTTCTTCAATGTCCTGGGGTTCTGCTTGCCTCTCGCTCATCTTCAGGAGCACGTTGAACGCGAAGCATGTTCCTCTCTCACCGGGCTCCTTGTCCTTGATGCTGATCTCTCCTCCCATCAGACGAACCTGCAGTGATCGACATGCATCAGCCAAAGCAAAATTTCACAAACAAACTTAACAAGAATTACATATATGTATATATAATATATACATTTAATTAGTAGTTCTGTATAATAAGTTAATAATACGGTACTCCCTCCGTTCTGAAAAACCTGACGTTTAGGACAGCGACACGGTTCAAAACACAACTTTGACCTCTTATTATTCTAAAAATATTTATCAAAGGGTGATATATGTATACTTTTATAAAAGTATTTTTCAATATAAATCTATTCATATAGTTTTCACATTTGTAAACTCAATAATTTAAAAGGTATTGATGATTTATATTCCTAATGTTTGATCCAAACTTTGTCCTAAACGTCAGGTTTTTCAGAACGGAGAGAGTATAAATAAAACAGGTAACTTACAAAGGATTGCACGATTCCGAGCCCCAAGCCGGTGCCGCCTTGGCCATCATGCACCTGGACATAGTTCTCAAACACAGACATCCTCTTCTCCTTGGGGATCCCAATGCCGGTGTCGGACACCTCAAAGTAAAACTCAACCAAGTTGGGGTCACTCTGCACACGACCCTGGTCCTCACGACCCTCACTTGCTCTGAACAAGCATCCGAACGAGCCGCCATTGCCGAACCTTGGGCAGGCAAACCTCGAGGGAGTGCTGACGACGCTGGCGCCGGCGATCGGCCGGTTCGCCCATGCCCGGAGCACGATGTGCCCTTCGCCGGTGAACTTGAGGGCGTTGCCGAGCAGGTTGTCCAGGATCTGCTTGAGGCGCTTGCAGTCGCCGGCGACGGCGGCGCATCGGAGCACGGAGAAGTCGCAGGGGTCCCAGATCACCTCGAGCCCTCGCCGGACGCCGGTGACGTTTGCCATGTCCACGGATTCCTGCAGGACGTCGGCCATGCTGAACGCGGCTTCCTGCAGCTGCATCTTCCCTGATTCCACCTTGCTCGTGTCGAGAATCGAGTTCAGTATGTCTGCAGAAAATTAAACAAATCAGCGTCCATGAAGAACGTACAGATACTACATGCACCTAGGCTCGAGAATGGTTAAAATAAAAGCTCATAAAGTTTGCTCGATCATACACCACGCAATCCTGTTTGATATTTTGCAATCGGATTTCGTGGAACACTGAACACCTACTATCAGCTACATACCTGGCATGGCCAGCTGCTAACATTTGCAGACCAATTTAATTGCTACATATTACCAATATTAGGAGCACATGTGCTGGTGTTACCAATATTACCAATATTAGCAGCACAAATCTTCCTAGTCTAGCTAAGAGAATTTTCGAAGGCAACAAATCCTACACTATTGACTATTGCTAGAGTTAGCTACTTAGCTACTGGATTAATTCGACCATAAAAAGTAGTAGTATAGTAACATCATATCTGCATCAATATTCCTAGACGATGATGAACATGCAACAAGTTAATAATTTAATTGCTCGAGAAGAGGAAGACTGCTAACCGAAGAGCTTGTTGGTGCAGATGGCCATCTGGTCGAGGTTCTCCATGATGCTGGGGAGCGCGTGCGCCTCCGGGCGCGACATCTCGACGAGGCCGGCGATGGCGGCGAGCGCGGAGCGGATGTCGTGGCTGGCGCTGGCGAAGGCGTTGCTCTTGTTCATGCTCTTGCGCTCCGCCTGCCGCAGCGCCTCCTTCTGCCGGATCAGGTCGGCGTTCAGCGCCGCCTCCCTCGCCGCCGTCCGCCGCGCCGCGCGCACCGCCACCACGCTCGCCGCCGCCGCCACCGCCACCACGGCGCACACGAGGATCACCACGGGCACGCACAGCGACCGGAGCATGGCGCCCTGGTCCTCGTTGCGGAGCACCAGCCGGAACCCCTGCAGCAGGCGCACGGCGTCAGGGAAAAAGCATGCATGCATGTATGTCGGGGGGGCAAGGCCAGGCTGAATGGCTGATGAAGCTGTTCAGTTTCCTTTTTTGCGGATGGAAAGTGTATTACATGAACGTGGTAAATACATGCGTATCGTATCGGCATTTAGGAAAGGTGAAAATACTCGATCAATGCAATTAAGGAAAATATTAGTAATATCGATCTCATGATGATTCCTTCGTGGATCCGTACATGATAACCTGCCACGTCCTCATGTTGCCAAAAGTGAGCAAGCATATACGTATGTGCAGAGTAATACTACATGTGCACACGCACGTACGTACAGTAGTATACTGTATATATACGTACCAGTTGTACTCCGGAGACGTCAAAGTTCGTGCACGCGACTTGGAACTTGCCGTATGCTCCGCGGCCGCCGGCGACGAGCGGGCCGAGCTCGGGCGCGTCGATGGAGGCGGCGGCGCACTTCGCCTTGGAGAACGCGCGCATCTTCGCTCCCTCTTCCTCGTCGGAGCGGCCGGGATGGTCGCCGAGCAGAAGTGGTTTATACACGGCGATGGCGGCTGCCGTCTCGCCGTGCTTGTCGTCGCTGACGGCGTAGTACACGTCCAGGTCGTCGTACTGGCCGCCGACGCGGGCGGCGGCGGCGCCGAGGAGGCCGTCGACGGCGACGGC
>OAMR01000435.1:196111-251039 GCA_900205405.1 Echinochloa crus-galli
CGTCCTCATGTTGCCAAAAATGGTATACGTCTGTGTAGATCGAATAATACTACGTGTGCACACGCACGTACAGTATACGTACCAGTTGTACTCCGGAGACGTTAAAGTTCGTGCACGCAACTTGGAACTTGCCGTATGCTCCGTGGCCGCCGGCGACGAGCCGGCCGAGCTCGGGCGCGTCGATGGAGGCGGCGGCGCACTCCGCCTTGGAGAACGCGCGCATCTTCTCTCCCTCGTCCTCGTCGGAACGGCCGGAATCATTGCCGAGAAGAAGTGGTTTGTACGCGGCGGCGGCTGCCGGCTCGCCGCGCGCTTCGTCGCTGACGGCGTAGTACACGTCCAGGTCGTCGTACTGGTTGCCGACGCGGGCGGCGGCCGCTGCGAGGAGGCCGTCAACGGCGACGGCGGCGGAGGCCACGCCGGCGGCGTCGCCGTTCGCGGCGGAGAAGGAGATCATCCGGACGCCCGGGCGCGACCACCCGCCGCCGAGCGACGCGCGCGACGCGTCGGCGCCCTTGGTGGCGCGGAGCGCCGGCGTCGCGTCGGCGGGCAGGGTGAGCGGGAGCCCCACCACCATGTCGGCGGCGGCGGCGCTCCCGACCAGACGGCCGGTCGCTGGATCCACGGGCTGGGTGTACCACCTGTGGTGGGAGTCAGTGAACATGGCGCTTGCTCCGCCGCCCTCGCCGCGGTAGTAGGCGAAGGCGGCGCCGTCGGCGCCGGCGTAGGAGACCTGCGCCAGCAGCGGCTGCATGGCGAAGGCCATGAACATCTTGGACCTCATCACCTGGTGGCAGCTCAGCAGCACGTACATACACATCATTATCAGGTAAGTAATAAGCACGTGCCTTTTGTGTTGCTTGACTTGGGTACTAAGTGCGTAACCCAGATGTGGCACATATTAATCGCGACGGACCGAAATGGAAATGTAGCCGGAAGTGTATTATGCATGTGTACGGAGTATGTACCTGAGAGATAGGAGCTGATGATGATTCGTTGTTGCTCGTGGGGTCGTCCTGCACGGCGCCGGCGCCGGCGGCGATGGCGACGGCGGCGCGGCTGGCTTCCTGGAGGGAATGCAGGCTGCCGGCGAGGTGCCTGAAGGCCACACCCATGGCGCTTACCTGGGTTCTGTTTATGACGTTTGTCGTGTCCCAGGAGGAGACAGAAAGGACCAGAAGAGAGATCAACGCGGCTCCTCCAACCACCGCCTGCATGCAGAAATGGACGTAAGTGACGTAGTGAGGCCGTCAGGGGAGGCAGAGGATACGAGAAACAAAACAAGATGAAGTAGTAAATAATGCAGATTTAAGGTGTTATTTGAAAATTCATCCGTCCAAAAATAATGCAGTATTTTCATGTTTCTTCCCAAAAAGGGGGACAGATCTGATGGCCCCTTTGTGCATTTTTTTTTCCTTTTACATTCAGCGACAATGGCAGAGAACAGCCGCGTGACAAAACTACTTATCTCCCTTCTTCTCAAAACAAAGGATGTTAATGGAGAAATGCCATCCTTTTCGTAGATACGATGGTCGTCTTATGAGAAACGCTCGAGGCGTGTGGTCTTACTGCGCACAAGTGCAAGTGAACAGAAATTAATTTTCAAAAAGTTACTGTAAATAAATACTAATCTTCCTCTACCAGTACTACAAGGAAAATTAAACCTGCGAAATGTTAGTTCAATCTTAACAACAGTTCATTCGAAATTCACCCCCAAAACTTACCTGTCCAGAGGTGTGAATTTCAGCCTCTTTGTTTCACCATCTTATCTTATAATAACAGGGCAACACACAGACGGAGAGGTGAATTTTTGGGGAGAGAGAGACATGGAGCAGAGTTCCATTCCTTACCAGGGGCAAAATCACGCGGACGTAATGGAGAAGGCACCTGGCTCTTGCCCTGAACTTTCCTACCACGGCCATGGCCCCTTGCAAGTTTTTCTTACCGCAAGCCCAGGAAGAAGGCAAGGCAAGGCAAGCACGAGTATGGGAAGTGGTTTGACTTGTGAATACTTAGACGAGTGGTCTTCGGGTCAAATGGGTCCCCTTCTTTTATAGGCGCCGGCCGGAAGCCAGGAGAGGAAAAAACCCTGGCGCGGTTTGGATTTTGGCTCAACGCGCCGCCTCCGGTTTTCGACCGAGAGAGAGAGAGAAAAAAAAAATCCCCGAGCGATTTCGACGCCAGCGTGTGAAAAGGATACGGCCTGCGGATTTTTAAATGATGATATATGCCCACGTTCCGCAGGTCAACGATCGGAATTTCGATTTGTTTATTTGATTTCATATATGACCGTTTAGATATAATTTGCACGTCCCGGCGACACGTGGCACATTCCACACGGGTCATTATTGCTGGAGATACTTGCATGGCTGGGTTTCCTTTACTGTTAAAGATGGAGATATGACCGTTTAGATATAATTTGGACGTCCCGATGACACGTGGCATATTTTCACTGGGCCATTATTGTTGGAGATACTTGCATGGCTGGATTTCCTTTATTGTTGTGGATGGAGATATGTTGTATATATCGCCAACTAACAAAACGTATAAACTAAGAGTATGGGACAGTCAAACTATTCTACGTTCATACGCGTGTTTGATAATAATCGTGGTGGAAATATATAGCCCCTATGTTGTTATGTATGTGCCATCCTAAATGTGTTTTTTTGTTGGTTTTATTGATGAATACAATTTTAGTTAAAAAAAATGATGAGCACAATGATACATATGTTCTTTTGGATAATGTTATCCACCTATATATGTTAATGAAATGAAACATACTCCAAGATAAATGTACATACGTGCAAAATCCGTAACGGCGCAATGACAAAAGCATTGATATTAATGTACTCCACTAGTGATGTAAATGTTAACTCGTAGATCGGGTACTTGTCGTATGCAGTTCAATTCAAGAGTAACGTATGCAATGCGTTGCTTGGTCCAAACAAAAGGTTTCATGTGCATTATTTACAAGATGGCTGAAGAGATTTATTACTTTAATGATTTTGTGGATAAAAAGAATAATTGTTGCGTCGAGTGCCAAGTGGAGTTCTGACAAACATGGCTACCCGCCGGCGTACTTTTATTTTTTTTCTCCTATTTCACATTAACCACGGTCTCTATGGCTAGGTTCCATTATCTAAACATGATATTTTCTAGAAATAAGAACTTTGATGTGAACTCGTGATCGAACAAGATTTCTATACGTCGGTCAACCACCAAATCATGATTTAGTGGTCACTCACAAAGTAACAACAAACTAATAGTTTCTTCCTTTTCATGTTTTTCTCCCGCCTTCATCCATCTTCATTCCTTGCATTTTGCCAGCGTCTTGAATCTGACATTGCCTCTGCAGTTGCCAAGCTATCATGTTGAAGGCAACTCTTCAGCTTGACGGCCATGGGGATGGCGGTATTGATGACATAGTGTGTGGTAGTAGCAGGGGTAGTAATATTATATTATTTCCCCTTTTCAAACCATTTCACAGATTATAAATGTTGGTAACATGAAACATATACTGTAATTATGTGCAAAATTTCATAGCGCCACAACAATAGAAGTACTTTATATTAATATACTCTACTACTAATGGGAATACGAACTCGTAGGTTTTAGTACAATGGTATGCAGTTCAATTCAAAAGTAACATACGCAATGCGTTGTTTGTGCCAAACAAAAATTTATTATTACATGCATAAGTATTATTTGTGAGACGTTTGAAGAGATATATTGCTTTGATGGTTTTGTGGATAAAAAGAAAGATAGCTCCTTCCAATGACAAGTGGGGTTCGGACAAATATTACTATCCGCTGGTGTATGTTTTTCTTTCCTACTATTTCATACAGGTTACACCTTGACTAGATTTCATTATTGAAATACTCTATAGGAAGAAGAACTTTGATGTGAACTTGTGATTGTTCAAAAGTGGGGATTTCTATAGGTTGGCCAACCACCAAATTATCATTTAGTGATCACTCCCAAAATAGCAACAAACCAATAGTTTCTTCGTCTTCCTTCTCTCCTTCCTTTTCTCCTATTTCTTCCTCTTCCTCCACCTATCTTTATTCCTTGTATTTCGTTGGTGTTCCTAACACCTGCCATTGCCTGTGCAGTTGGCCAACCTACCACATCGGAAGAAGGCAATTCCTTAGCTTGACGACCTTATGGATGGTGGCATTGATGTCCATTGCCGTGGTTGTAGCATGGGGTAGTGATATTATTACCCTTTTTCAAATCATTTTGTGGATTATGTTGTCAATTTATGTATGTTGGTAATATAAAACATACACTGTTACGTACGTACAAAATTTACGTAAAGACTACACACCAATGAAAGAAATTGATATTAATGTACTCCAATAGGGATGGATATTGATTCGTAGGTTCGAGCATTCTCATATGCGATCATTTCAAGAGTGTAATGCTGATAGTATTCACTGAGTTACATGAAATGAAAAAATAATATAGACATATATGCATTATTGTGTAAGGCGTATAATAAAAAGGATAGACTACCTGGAGAATTTGTGGATCATAAAAAGGAGATTGCTCAATTGAGTGCCACACTACCACATGGGGTTCCCAAAAACATGGCTACCCACATGGTTTACTTTTGTTTTTCCTTCGATTTCGTACATGCTAAGCTTGATTCTATAAATAGATTGTGTGTATTGAAACAACATTTTATGGACTCGTGATTATTCATAATGAGGTCTATACTGCGATTAACCACATATTCACGATATAGTGTTTACTTCCAAAATAGCAACAAACTAAAATAGCATCCTTTTCTTTCTCCCCTCCTTCCTTTTCTTCTCTTTCTTGTCCCACGCCCATTCATCTGTATTCCCTATATCTCATTGTTGTCTTGAACAAATGACATTGCCTTTGTAGTTGGCTTACCCGCCTCGGTATGCTGGAAGGTACCTCGGTCAAAGCTGGTGCACTTGAAGACCTTTGGGGATGGCAGCCCTTATATCCTGCCATGTGGTAGTGGGAGGGGGCTGGTATGATATTGTCCTTTTCACTAACGGAGCTAGAGACCCAAGTTAGAGGGGACCGATTCCCCTCCCATTTCCACCTGCTCCTCTCTTTCCCTCATCCATGGCTGCATAGGCGGGAGGGGGGGCTCCAGTCCCCACACTGGATCTGGCCCGGTCCTTTTCAAATCATTGTCTAGAGATTATGTTGTTTGCTTATGTATGAGACAACATGAAACATACAATATATGAATATATCTACGTGCAAATGTATGTAACACTACATTGATGAAAGCAATAGATAGTAATGTATTCGGCTATATATGGAAAACAACGCGGAGATTTGAGTGTTGTTTTATGTTATTTGGTTCAAGGGTAACGCTAAAAATACACAATGCATTACCCGGTCCAAACAAAAGGTTATTGTAGACATATGCATTCTTTGTAACCCATCGAATATTTTGGGGGATAATACGAAGAATTGCTCCTCGGGGGTGCTATGTGGGGTTCTGCAAAACATGGCTACCAATAGGTGTACTTTTGTCTTTCCTCCGAATTCGTAGGTGCCACATATGAATAGTTGCATTATTGACACATGGCATATCACAACAGGAACAAATAATTTCTTTTTATAAACACGTGAAGGTAACCTGAAGCATGTATACCATAACAACTTTATTTGGATTCCTAATACTAGAATTATAGACAAAGCCTTGAGTTTTGGTAAAGAAAGGAAGAAACTTATGGCACTAGGCGGAGTGCCTCCTATATAGCAAGCTAATGTGGGGCACATTCCCAATTGCCATGCGGATGCACAACCTATTTTGGTGGGTTCCCAGTTCGGCGGGGCAAGATGGCCTAGGAGCCTTGGCCGTTAGCCAATAGCCATGCACATTCTTTCTTGTGCTCAGCCGTGGGCCCTAGCGGCTGGCCTGGCTTGGCATGCTGGCAAGCCCACTAGGTTTGTTTAAGGCAAGCCCAATGCAAGCTAATAATAGCAGTGGCATCAACTCAAAAGCACGTTCCACGTAGGCTAACCTCCATCTTTACAACGCAGGCTAACTTCTATTGATTTACTTCCTGACCCCCCACGCTTTTGTCTATTGCCGTCGCTTTCTCTCATGCATCATCCTTTTGTCAGAGGCTAGGGGGCGTTTGGTTTCTTGCATGCGGCTGATCGAAGCTTGCCGGATGCAGGTGTCCGTAGTTTGGTTACCTGGTTCAGCCACCGACCCAGGCTCTCACCTTGCAAAAGTGCCCCCGCGGCCAGGCTCCAGAGAAACGTGAGAATCTGCCGTTTTCAGCGGGCCTGGCTCATGTGGTGCGGTATCGTGCGTGTGGGAGAGCGCGTGCAACGAGGTAAAACGGATTATTTCAACATGCTGAACAGGTAACCAAACAAAAGCTCCAGGTGGCATGGCTAAATGCAAGCGTGAACCAAACAACAAGCCGCGACATCTAGCCATCCATGCCACCGAGAGCCTGCATCTGTCGTGCGAGCCAGACTGGGATGATACGAGAACCAAGCACGCCCCGAGAGCAACTTTTTTTCTCCTAACGCAGGCTTGAACTGCTGCCTGTCCTTTTGCCAGATAGAACCACTACTCCTTCTGTAGGTATCACTGGCTTCCGTTCACCGTGACATGGATGCAAGGTGCCGACGTGGTACTTTGGGGCTACACTCCACCGTGGTGCGTTGGGCCTGCCCTTATAATCCTATTTTTTCCTGTTCAGCACGTTGAAATAATCCGTTTTACCTCGTTGCACGCGCTCTCCCACACGTACGATACCGCACCACATGAGCCAGGCCCGCTGAAAACGGCAGATTCTCACGTTTCTCTGGAGCTTGCGGCGAGGTGAGCCGGTGGATGAATTGGGAATTGAAAGAGAAGGGAGACACTCACTGGTCAAGTCATCCACACCTGTGGTGTGTATTGTGTTCCTTCCGTGAATTGCCTTGTGGCTTGCTTGGAATGATCAGTTCAGTCATGATCCTGTGCTTAGTCGAGTCTCGGTCCATGCAGACTCCAGAGCTCTAGCTTAGCCGGTGGATCCGTGGATATGCTAGTGGCAAATTCGGACAATCGGCCACTGCACCAGCAAAAAACCACGTACGTCAGGAAAAGAAGCTGCAGGGACAGCGATGCTACATGGAGTGATGGACATGGACTCGCGTTCCCGGGGCTGCGCCAGGTGTTCGTGGAAGCATCAAGCCATCAAGGGCTACATGGACGCGTCCTGGGCACCCGTCGTGTCACGGTTGGACACGACGCATGCGGCGGCACGAAAAAACGGTCGTCCGCCGTCCTCCGGCGCCAGACCAACCGGCTGAGCGCCGCGCGTCCTACTCGGCGCTGCAGAACGCCTGTGCCGCGAAGAGGTGGCTCCGCAGAGCCATGTCGGCGAGGTCGTGCCGGGCTGCCGGCGTATCAGATTCACCGGTACTTGGATCAGCATCCGGAGGTAGAGGCAGCCGTCGGACGCATCGAGGAGTTGGAGCAGCAGCTGTCGGACTTGTTTGAAGGTTATAGAAGACGGATCAGCATAGGTGTATTCATCCATTCATTGTTCATTCACAAGGAAACAGAGTTAGAGAGCATACCCGCAAAAAAAAAGAGTTACTGAGCTTGTTCGAGAGCTGTCGCTGCGTCAGAAACAGAGACAGGATTGTGCACGATTGCCTGCTATTGCCATATAGGTTGCAGACTTTCAGCTCCACTCCAATGCCAGCAGTGCCCAAACTCAACACGAGCCATGGTTCATCGCGTCTGAAGCGCAAACTGACAGGCGTATACATACTAGTCAGAAACATAATCTCTTCTCCCTCCGTCTCCAAAAAAACACAAAGGAAACAGAGTTCCAAAATGTGTCATAGATCGAGCTTCTTGCTGCGTCAGAAACAGAGACCGGCCGGACCGGATTCATGGCCTGCGGCGGCTGGTCGTCCCTCCCCGCCGATCTCCTCAAGGAGGTCTCCGGCTGGCTGTCCTCCGACGCCGACCTCCTCCACATCCACCAGGTTTGCCCCCACTGGCGGGCTTCCACCTCTCCCCCAGCCGCCTGCCGCCCATGGGTCGTCGCCGGCCGCGCGAGGCGAAGCGGGTTGATACCAATCGGCGACTACTCACTCCGCCTCCCTCGTCGAGGCACAGAGAGGATCCAAGTCGGTGCTCCTCCGGCCGGCTTCCCGTATTGCTGCGGCACGTCCCAGGGTTGGCTCGCCCTGGTGGACGACGACCGATCCCCAACGCGGCTCGTGCTGTGGGAGCCTCTCTCTCTAACACGGAGATCTCCCTCACCCGAATCTTCCTCTCCGATGATCCGCTCATATCATCCAACTGGGTTGCTCTGGCTACACAGCTGAAGGGTCCGATTGGGCAGAAGATGCTCCTATGGCGGCCTGGACCATCATGTTTGAGCAAGGTACATTCGAAATTGATACTATCACGTTCCTTGGAGGAAAAGCATACTATATTGATGTCGAGAGAAACATTGTCATGTGTGATCTCAATTCTGGAACTGATCCTTCTCCCAAGTGTACTCGGATCTACAATACTAGTCCCGTAGCAAACAAGCTCTGTAGGTGTGACAGGCTTCATCCAGTGCATGGGGTGCATCTGGTGGCCTGCAATGGCGAGCTGTTGCTTGTGGTGTTGCGTTTGGGAAGCCACCCATCTCCAGCTGAAGTTTACAAGCCAGAGTGGACCGCGGACTTGCGATTGGAGCTCCGCAAGAGGGTGATGGACCTTGGTGACTACTCGCTGTTCATGGGCAGAGGGGACACATTTGCGCTCTCTGCAAAGGAGTTTCCTTCGATCAGAAAAAATTGTGTCTACTATGCCGATAAACCTTATAACCAAAAATATTGGGTATCTGTGTTCCATTTGGGATCTGATGTTATTGAGTAAATCCCTTACCCAGAGGAGCTCAAGCAAGACACATCCAACTGGACACCATATGTCTGGTTTTGTCTTAGAAAACCCTTAAGAAGCAGTGAGTTTGAAGCTTGCCTTCACTAATAAGCTGTTTGATGCATGTAGGTCTTGTCTAGACTGGGAATTTCCTTATGAAATTCCTGTTGGCAACTCTTTATGATTCAGGAAGTTCTTCATGAATTTCCTTTAGTTATGATGGTTTGTATTGGGGGAAATTCACTGGCCTCTTGTGCCCCCTTCATGATGTTATCATCAACTTTTGTAGACCATTTGAATGCTTGTTATGTTATATCACATAGCCAAGGCTAAGGTTTCAATTAAACATATTACATATGTGAAACACACGTGGAGGTGCAATGAAAAGATGAAAGCCTATGAATAAAGATGGACGTGCAAGGCTCTGCATACATGTCTATGTGGGAAGCATATGGAACACATCCAAAGAATGACTTGAGTTAGATTTCTTTCCATACCAGCAAGAACGCATGTGTGACGGCACGTTAAAATAAGACCGCATAACAAACAATCAAAGAAATTAGGAAGATCAATATTCAAAGATCAAATCATACGAGGAAGATCATAGTGTACGTGCGCAGGTAGTGGAGTGGAGATACACAGGGTACCGGCAGCGCACCCTCCTCCCGGTCTCGCTGCCTGGTTTCTGGGCATGGACGCCTGTTGGGCAGAGTTGGCGATAGCCTCCCCGCGGCGGGAAGTTGGGAGAAGTGGGGCGTGGCGCTGAGCACGTCTTCTGCTTTCGGAACTCACAAAGGCACGTACAGGCCGGTGGATGTGGATTCCCGCGGGGGCCGCGAGCGCTGGAGCCATGCTGAAGCTAGCCGGTGTGTTGTTCTTGTTGTGCTCGGGAGCTCTCCTTGAAAGATCCTCGCGGCGCTCGACGTATACGTCCGGCCGGTCTCGCAGTCATAGGTGTGTTCATTCAAAAGGAAAATATAGTTACAGGATCTGTTCGAGAGCTTGCTGCGTCAGAAAAAGAGACCGGATTGTGCACGATTGCCTATTTCCCTATAGGTTTGCACATTGAGTTCCAATGCCAGCAGTACGTGCCCAAACTCAACTCAACAGCCATGGTTCATCGCGTCTCAAGAAGCGCGAACTACAGGCGTATAAATACTGGTCAGATACGTAATCTCTTCTCCCTCTCCAAAACCAAAAAGGAAACAGGGTTAATTACAGAACGTGTCGGAGAGCTTCTTAATTCCTGCGTCAGAAACAGAGACCGGCCGGATTCAATGGCCTCCGGCTCCGGCGGCTGGTCCTCCCTCCCCGCCGATCTCCTCAGCGAGGTCTCCGGCCGGCTGTCCTCCTCCGACGACCTCCTCCACATCCACCAGGTCTGCACCCACTGGCGATCCTCCACCCCTCCCCTCTCCGCCCTCCTCCCATGGGTCCTCGCAGGCCGCGCCAAGGGTTCCGAACCAATCGGCGACTACTCCGTCCGCCTCCCCCGCGGCGGCGCTCACAGGATACACGCCGGCGGCGGCGGCGCTCCTCCGGCCGGCCTCCCCTACTGCTGCGGCGCGTCCTGCGGTTGGCTCGCCCTGGTCGACGACCCCAACTCCCCGACCCGGCTCCTGCTGTGGGAGCCCCTCTCCAACGCCGAGATCCCGCTCCCGTGCCCGCGCCGCGTCGGCTGGGTCTTCCTCTCCGACGACCCGCTCACATCATCCAACTGGGCCGCCGTTACCATCAACGCGCTCGTCTGGCGACCTGGAGATGCCGCCTGGACCAGCATGAGGGTGTTTGGATCAGGGTGACTAAAATTAGCCTTGCAAGAGCTAAACTTCCAAACAGGTGAGGCTAAAGAGGGACTAAAATTAGTCTTGAGGCTAAAAATTACTAGTAGGGGTGGAGGAGCTAAAAGAGACTAAAATCCCCTCTTCCTCTCTCCTCATTAAAACTTTTGCTCTATCTCTCCTCAATTGAATACCGCTTTAGCTCTGCCTTCCAAACAGAGGGGTGACTAAATTTTCTTAGCTTGACTAATTTTAGTCATGAGACTAAAGGTGATTCAAACATGCTCTTAGTAATGATCAGTACGGCTACAATATGGAAACCATCACATTCCATGAAGGGAAAGCGTATTGCATCGACTCCAGCACGAACATTACCGTATGTGATCTCAGCAGTGGTGGCAGCAGCGACGACGTTCCTCCGAAGTGCACTCGGATCTTCAATGTTCGCTCCACAGTGAACGAGCACTGCTGGGGCGACCGGCGGCTTCAGCCGGTGTGCAGTATCCATCCGGTCGCCTGCAACGGCGACCTGCTGCTGCTCGTGCTGCGCTCGAGGAACTACCCGTCGTGGGCTCAAGTCTACAAGCCGAACTGGGCGGCGGCCAAGACCTACCCGCATCGGCAGCATGTGGAGCTCGGCGAGAAGGTGACGGACCTTGGTGACTACTCGCTGTTCTTGGGCAGGCGTGGCCACGCGTGTGCAGTCTCTGCCAGGGAGTTCCCCGCGATCAAGCGGAACTGTGTCTACTACGCGGATAAACCCTATTACAAAACGCATTGGATATGCGTGTTGGATTTGGAGTCGAATGATATTGGAGAAAGAATCCCTTACCCGGAGGGGCTCAAGCGTGAGCTGCATGGCGGAACCAAATGGAGACCGTATGCCTGGTTTTGTCCTAGGACACCCTTCTTCAAGCAGCAAGGAGCTAGAAGCTAGCTAGCTTGTCTTTGTTACGAGTAAGCTGTCTACTACGTGCATTTTACGTCGTGTTTACAATGTGGAAAGACTTATCATGAAATCCATATTGTAGCCGTTGAATTTATAATGCGGCAGGTTATTTTTTTTAGTATCTTCAAGAGTATCCAAAACAGAGTCCTAAAAACTAATTTTGGGAACAAATTGGAAAAAAAAAACAGCTCCAACAGAGGGCCAAACCTATGTCCAATTTATTGGCGAGTCCAATTCCAAGGACAAGCATATTGAGCCTATATCTTCTTTTTTTACGGGAGCTCGGCGGGTAGGCAATCAGTTATTTTTTTAACGCAATCTGTGAGCATCTACGGCTAGAAGCAGGACTATGGTAGCTTCCCACGTGAAAAAAATCATGCACCAGGCCTAAAAAATATGATACGGCAGCAACTATATATATATATATATTTTGACAATTAAGTTTTAATAATTGTTGGATGATGATTTTTTTTACTCCCAATATTTTTTGGCAAAGTCCTAAAACTAGTTTTTTTGGTACTCTAATTTTTAGGTACTCTTGGAGATGCTCATAAAATTCTTTGGGTTATCACTAGTTCGTCAACCAGTACACATGCTAGCATCTCCAAAAGACTAGTTAAATCATTTTTTAAAGTTAAATTTAGCTATTATTGGAGAAAAACGTTTCCAACAGACTCTGTAAATGGCTCTCCAAATTTAGTGGCTCTCCATCCCACCTCATTCGCTAGCTATTTTTAGCTAGCCCACCTCACTAGCCATCTTTACAGAATCTGTTGGATTACCCCCATTGAATTAGATGGCTTTTTATTTTTACAAAGGGCGTATAATCTCCATATTTAGCTAACACAATATAGAGTCTCTTGGAGATGCTCACATTTGATGAATTGTCCTTTAAGGTTTTGATTTACCTAATGCAGGTACGGAAGACCACAGGGAGTGTGCGGTGACCTTTCTGCGGACAGGAACGATGACGAGTTTCCTGCACAGAAGCAGAATGCAAAGGCTCGGAATCAAACTGGGGTCACACACAAAAAAATAGTCCATCTTTATTCTCTATCATTTCTTCATATTGCAAACACAATATTTGTATACATAATTTGTAATCTTTATATGATTCCGATATATTTCAGTTAGAATGTTTGCTTAAACAAATGATCAGAAAAAGACACAGTAAAGAGGAAGAACGCAATTTAGAGTATGATTAGAAGCAGTAAAAACGATGAACAAAAATAAATAAGATCCAAATAACTCCCAACAGAGCACCAACATATAGGTCATAATTTTTAGAATTTTTACAGTAGTGGTTTCATATTTTTTGAATTCAAATTGAACTATTCATGATTTTTAATATTAAACCATTTTTTCAAAAAATCAAAAATAAAAAACCAACTCTAAAATCACCAAAAGGTCTAAATTTGCATTGTTTTGAAAGTTGTATGGCCTATGATGTCAGGTCTTATAGTAGAAGGTTAAAAATCTGACTTCTTTGACGATTGGAGGTTGTAAAACTACGTCACGCTGATTCAGATACGTGTATCGGTATCGGATACGGATACGCTAATACGATACGCCATTTTCAAATTAATCTGATACGTCGATACATTTAGAATTTAAATTTAATACATAAAATAAGTCTCAAATATAATAATTTAATTTATAAAATAAGTCTTAAATAGTTGGATTGGTGTTTTTTTAGAACGTGCATAGCACGTATTTCATTAAGAAGAAGAGAATTACAGCTAGGCAACCTTAGAAGAATCTCTAAGGCACGGAGAAACAAGGAAACAACTACAACGACCAACAGCAACAACTAAAAACGACAAGAGGAAGCAAACACTAGCTAACCACTGAAGCACCAACAGCTGATACAAACGACACGGCCAAAGACGCTAGAAGCTCTAAGACAAGCCAACACCTGCAGAGAGGAGGCCACTCGGAACACCCGCACGTCATCAAGTCTCTACTATTCCGGACCCAGGGGGCAGAGCGAGAGGGCCATGCAAAACGATGCCTCCAAGGAGAGCGCGACGCCGACGCCGCCATCGTCCGACTATCCACAAAAGAGCAGTCCAAGTCTTCACCTGGCGAAGCCGAATGAATTTGGTGGCCAAGACAACGCTCCCAACAGGGTAAACTACGTTGAAGAACGCAGCCGTTGTCCGCATCGGCCAATGTCGTGCAAGGCTTTCGCCAGAATGCTACCAAATCCAACTCCACACTATGACCAACCACAGAACCCTGGAAGAGATCAAGATCGATGGAATGGTAGGGAGTAATCCAAGCAGATGACAGTGAAGAAGCATTTAGCACTTGCACATACACTGCTGGTACCTGTTGCTGCCATCTAATTAAAGGAAAAAATTGATCTAAGAAAGTAGGGAGGAAGAGTAAGCGTAGTAGTACTGAATAAGTATCGGTGGTGTATCGCCGCCGTATCGCGTATCGGAAACGTCCGCGATACACGATACGGCAGCAGACCGACGTATCGGCGTGGCGTAGTTGTAAAATGAATTTCCCCTTATTTTTCTCTTCAAACCTTTCATATTATAATCGTATATTAAGCATGTGATTTTGTATGTTTACTAATAAAAATAACAGAAGAATTTATTTAATATTTTCAATACCTCTTTCAATATTTTGAATATACTAGTTCAAAATTTGATCATGGGTTTGGAGTTTCTCTTTCACTTCCAACAACTCTACCTCTAGTCAGCAACAAAAATATTTTTTACCCTTACATCTTGCCCCTACGTTTTCAGTGTAATTTGCATATATGGACGATGAACCTATATTGACATCATGTATAGCAAATTTTGACTGAAATTTCATTGAATTTAAAATACAATTCATAAATTTGACATCATTTCCACCTTGCGTTTTGTACCAACTTCTTTCCTCTCACTTGGTGATACACGGCTACAACATAAATCATTTGGATACTAAATATATACACGAGGCAAGTGTTTCAAAACTGACATTACATTACTGTTCTAAATATATATACACGAGGCAAGTGTTTCAAAACTGACATTCAACATTCTCCTCCTCCCTTACTTGTACACCTAAAAAAATATCCCATCCTCTTCTACCCTTCAAACAAATCTGACAGCTGCTGCTCCAGCTCCTCCGCGCTGCGCCCGCTGGCAACCTCTACCTCAGGATGGTCCTCCAAATACCGGCGATACGCCGGCACGACGTTCTCCGAAACCCTTCTCCGAAGGACTCCCCGGATCACCGGGTTCGGCACCTTCCAGCATCTCTGTGCTCTGCAGGCGTTCTCCAGCGCCGAGTAGAACGCGCTCAGCCTGTTGCTCCGGCGCCGGAGGACGGCGGACGACGTCGGCTTCGCGCCGCCGCCGGCGTCGTCCAACCGCGACACGACGGGCGCCCACGACGCGTCCATGTAGCTCTTGATGTAGCCTTCCATGCGCTCCTCGCGAGCACGAACCCACCCCGGCGGCAGGAACAGCCCGAGGTCGGAGCGCATGGCGCGGCGCACGATGGCGAACGTGTTGTTGAGCATGAACACCTGCCTCAGCCCCGGGAACGCCAGCGCGGCGGACTTCTCCTCGAGCACGGCTTCCAGGCAAGAGATCAGCTCCCCGATCAGGCCGAAGCCGCCGCCTGGCTCGAGCGGCGGCGGCGCTTCGCCGTCGCCGTCGTCGTCGTTGCTGCCGAGGACGAAGTAGAGGGTGACGCGGTTGCGCAGGAGGCAGCGGAAGTACCCCATCCAGAACCCCACGCACGGGTGCACCTCGCCGCCCTGCGGCATCCGCCACGGGTAGTGCGACCGTATGAACGACGCGGCGAGGTCGCGCCGGCAGCGCCTGGCCGCGTCCACCAGGCCGGCGAGCGTGGCCTCGGCGGCGGCCGAGATCGGGTGCGAGGGGCCCCAGGAGAAGAGCCGCGCGAGGACGGGGAACGCCTCCGAGACCGGGACGTACACGTCCAGCGCCGCGAGGAGCTTCGACGGGGAGCTCCCGAGCGAGGCCACGGCGCCGGCCAGCCTCAGCATCGCGCCGGCGCTCGCGGCCGCGAGCTCCCCCAGGGCATCCACCTGCGCCTTGGTGAGCTCCCGGTGGCGGAGGCGGAACACGTGCTCCATCGTGCCCAGCGCCTGCGCCCACGCCCGGACCCTCCGCCCGACCTCCCGCCGCGGGAGGCCGGCGCCGTCGCCGCCCCTGCCCGACGCGTCCATGTCGAGCACCCAGCCGACGTCGAACCCGGCGAGCCACCGGGACAAGGCGTCGGCGCGCGCGCCGGCACGGCCGGTTGCTGGAGAGGAGAAGGCCGGGAGGAGGGCGAGCATGCGCTGCTGGTGCCGGGTGATGTCGTCGAGCACGCCGGCGGAGGACTCCGTGACAAAGGGGAGGCTGGTGCGGTCGACCCCGTCGCCGACGGAGGAGGAGGAGGCGTGGCGCTGGAACTCGTCGGCGTTGCTGCTGCTGGAGCCGTCGCTGTCGGAGGGGCCGGAGCGGGAGGACGCCGGGCTGTTGCCACCGCTGCTGCTGTCGTCGTCGTAGCCGCCGCCGTCGGTGCCGAACTGGGCGTCCTCGACGCTGACGCGCCCGTACATGGACATGGCGCTCGCCGCCGCCGGCCTGCAGGAAGCTCGGCGTGGCGCGCCGCGAGCCGGTAAGCGATGCGCCGGGGGAAGTCAACGCAGGCAGGATCTGGACTCGACTCGCGCGGGCCGTGGTGGAAAAAGAAGAGGTGAAACCGCGGAGGCCGGCCCGGCCGGTCGTCGTCGCCGTCGCATCGCCTTAGTTGCTGCTGCTGCTGGCTGCTTGGCGACGCGTGGCCGTGGCATTGACTGGTGCGTCCTCTGGTTCCACGCAGTTTTCCGATGGTGGTGTGGCGCAAAGATTTTTTTTCCACTGGGCAATTCCACTGTATAAGCTGGAGTGGGACTGGTACTGGACTTATAAAAAAAGAAAAGAAAAAAAACGAGGGAAATTCACGGAAGAAACATAAAACGCGGGGCGTGGACTTGGCGAGAGCGAGTCTTGTACGTACACCTCCAAGCGTCGGTACCTTTCTTTCGGTTGTCATCTCGCCACCGCCGGTCGCCGTGATTGATCGCCTCTCATCGCCGGTGGATACCTTTCTTTCCTAAAAAAAAAAACTGTTGTTGAATCCGGTGTTAGCTGAGATCACAGATGGTAATGCTCGTGTCGCAGTCAATTATACGCTTTTCCTTGGTGGAATGTGATGGTTTCGACTTCGTAGCCATACACTGATGGAAGGAAGCATCCTGGCCCAGGCTGCATATCTCCAGGGCGCCTATTCCTGATTCTGGCTAGCAATGGCGGTCCAGTACCATGGTAGCGGGTCGTCGGAGAGGAAGACCGCCAAGGCCTGGCTAAGGGAGCTCCGGCCGGCCGGTAGGGTGCCGGGATCTCGGTGTTGGAGAGACCCACAGCACGTGCACGTGTGTATCCTCTGTGCGCCGCGGCAAGGGAGGCGGGTCGGAAGGAGTAGTCGCCGGGGAGCTGATCGAGAGGTGGCGGAGGATTGCCCGTGAGTGCGTTGTTGCATTGTGTTGACGAGCCACGAGCGGGTCCCTGACGGAATAAGGCGGTCAGAGGTGAGCAATCACGGCTGGTACGGTGGTGGCGGCGGGCGAGATGACAACCGAAAAAAAGGGAACCGACGCTCCGACGGCCAACTCGACTCGCTCGCGCAAAAGTCCACGCCGCGTTGCGTGCGTGTGTCTCTTCCTGAATTTGCCCCGTGCTTGCTTTTTTTTAATAATGGATTTAAAATCCGGCCTTCACCGGCTACAGCCCAAGTTTACATTAGCAGCCCTTCCGTCTGCAACCACACTCACAAAACAAATAAACACCACATCGTTCGATGAGAGACTTAAGCATTAATCCTATTACTAAATCTCCATCCATGGTGAGCAAAGATCTGCATTGCCAAGGTCTCTAACGCCTGACATGCGCTAATTATTACTTGTCGATCCTTTTTATGCCGATACAGCTGCGTAGTACCTGCAAGTAAGTTTTCATAGGAGTTTTGTCAAAAACCACATCGTTCCTGCTAAGCCATAGTGCCCAACATAAAGCAGATGCACCAAGTAACAATTTGCGTTTTAACTTTCCACTGAAACCTACAAGCCAATTATTAAACATAAAACTGAAACTATGAGGTGTTTGGATGTTAAAAGCAATCTGAACAGCTCGCCATAAGAATTTTGCCATATGACAATAAAAAAATAGATGTTTAATAGTTTCCTCCCTGGTACAGAAGGAACAAGTTTTACTACCATTCCAGTTCCTCTTTGCTAAGTTATCTTTTGTCAATATTACGCCTTTCTTTAGGTACCACATAAAATTTTTTATCTTAAATGGTATCCTAAGTTGCCATATTCTGGAATGCTGTTGGACATTGCCATTTGTGATGAGAGCCATGTACATTGATTTAACAGAGAATAAACCAGACTGAGTGAGTGACCATCTAAAAGTATCATTACTGTCATTCAATTGAATATGACTAATTCTACTAACAAGATTGTGCCAAAGATTTAGATCTTGTCCTACCAATGCCCTTCTAAAAGACACATTGAGAGGGACCCTAGAAAAAACCTTGGCTACTGTGTCACTCTTCTTCCTAGTAATATTGTATAAGGACGGGTATTGTTGTTTTAAAGTAAAATTTCCCAACCATTTGTCCTCCCAGAACCGGATCTGATTCCCATCATTGAGCTGGAAGGTGCCAAAATTAATAAAGGTGCTTTTAACTTTCATCAGACCCATCCAAAAATGAGAGTCCCCCGGTTTCTTCTCTACTTGTGTAATAGTTTGATTGCGTAAATATTTATTTCTCAACATTCGCTGCCACAAACCATCACTATTAATCAAATTAAACAGCCATTTACTTAAAAGACACTGGTTCTGGACTTCCAGGTTTTTAATTCCTAACCCCCCCCATTTCTTTCGGTTGGCAAAGGATGTTCCATTTGGCTAATCTGTATTTTCTTTTGTGTTCATCAGATTGCCAAAAGAACCGAGACCTATAGTAATCTAGTTTCTCCAGAACCCCTTTTGGTACTTCAAAGAAGGAAAGCATAAACACTGCAAGGCTAGTTAGGACTGAGTTAATTAAAACTAGTCTCCCCCCTACCGACATATGTTTACCCTTCCAGCTAGAAAGTTTCCTCTCGAATTTTTCCTCTATCACTTTCCAATCTGTATTGCTGAGTTTTCTATAATGCATTGGGATACCCAGGTATCTAAAAGGATATGAACCTGATTGACACCCAAATAATTCCGCATATTGGGATTCACTCTCCTTAGCCTGACCAAAGCAAAAGATCTCACTCTTGTGAAAATTAATTTTAAGACCAGATAATTGTTCAAAAGCGCATAACAACATCTTCATATTTGTGGCTTTAACAAAATCATGATCCATAAAGAGAATGGTGTCGTCCGCATATTGTAAGATGGATAATCCTCCATCAACTAGATGTGGAACCACACCTGCTATCTGGCCTTGCTCTTTTGCTCGATTAATAAGAATGGCTAGCATGTCTACTACAATATTAAAAAGAATGGGCGATAGAGGATCTCCCTGCCTAAGCCCCTTCCATGTTTGAAAATTTTCTCCTACTTGGTCATTTATCTTGATGCCAACATGCCCTTGTTGTGTAAACGCCTGAATCCATTGTCTCCATTTTGATGAGAAGCCCTTCATACGCAGCGTTTGCTGCACAAACGGCCACCTGACCTTGTCATATGCTTTCTCAAAGTCTATTTTAAAAATTACCCCGCTCTTATTTTTCCTATGAAGTTCATGAATCGTCTCATGTAAAGCCCCGTGCTTGCTTGACAAGGATATTTTATTACGAGTCCAGCACTCCAGTCCAGGTCCAGCTAGCTTATACTTAGAGCATGTTTGGATCACCTTTAGTCTCATGACTAAAATTAGTCAAGCTAAGAAAATTTAGTCACCCCCCTGTTTGGAAGCAAGAGCTAAAGTGGTATTCAATTGAGGAGAGATAGAGCAAAAGTATTAATGAAGAGAGAGGAAGAGGGGATTTTAGTCTCTTTTAGCTCCTCCACCCTACTAGTAATTTTTAGCCTCAAGACTAATTTTAGTTCCTCTTTAGCCTCACCTGTTTGGAAGTTTAGCTCTTATAAGAGGCTAAAATTGGATCCACCCCTACTAGTCAGGCTAATTTTAGTCACCCTGATCCAAACACCCTCTTACTAGTGCCCAGTGGGAAATCCGTGCGCCACACCACACCACCATCGGAAAACTATGTGCAACCGGTGGGCGCACCAGTACGTACGTCAATGACACGACCACGCTCACGCTGGTCACGGAGTCCTCCGCGTGCGTGCTCGCGACGACATCATCGGCCGGCGGCACCAGCAGCGCATGCTCGCCCTCCTCCCGGCTGGCCTTCGACGTCGGCTGGGTTCTCGACATGGACGCGTCGGCCCGGGGCGGCGGTGACGGCCTCCCGCAGCGGGAGGTCGATCGGGCGTGGGCCGTGGGCGCAGGCGCTGAGAGCACGATGGAGCACGTGTTCCGCGCCTCCGCCACCGGGATTGAACTCCCATCAATCCACCTATCTGTCCAGAATCGAATCCACCTATATGACAGATGCATGGAAGAAAGCTGCAACCTCTGGTAAGTTCGACGTGCAATTCCAGCTCTGGCCAAGCCCGATCGTGGTCAATCTTTTGCAACCAAAGGCACCTTGCTTGTAGAGCGATCCCTGCTAGCTAGTTTCAGATCCAACACCCACCAGAGGTTGAATGTTAGTCTTGAAACGTTTGCCTTGTATATGGAGTATATATGCTTAGAACAGTAACGAAGTGTCTCTGAATCCAGTATCCAAATGTTTGTAAGTTGTAGCCATGCGTGACCAAGCTGGAAGGAGGAGCAAGGCCGGTGGCAATGATGTCAAATTTCATGATTTGTTTTGGAATTCAATCAAATCTCAAACATATATTTATTCAGTCGAATTTTGTACATGATGTCGAAATAGGTTCATCATCCATACATTCAAATTACATTGAAAAAGTAGGGCAAGGTGCAAGGGTAAAAATTACTCCCTCCGTCCCATAAAGAGTGCACTTCTAGATATTCTCAGACAAATTAGTGGAAGCGGCAAATGATCATAGTACCCCTTACTAATTGAACGATTTCTATTAATTCTAGCTGGTTGGTTTATCGATTTTTGTGGTCAGCACCTTGTTTTCAGGAGCAACATGCAGTTAATGATGCATATGAAGGAGTGTTGGTGTTATAAAACATTATTTGGCGCCTTGTTTTTAGAGCATTGATGGTAACTTGGCTGTCTAAATGCTAGAAGAACACTCTTTTATGGTATTTATTTGAATCTTAGAAGTGCAGTTTTCATGGGACGAAGGGAGTATGTTTGTTTCTGAGTAGAGGCAGAGTTCCTGGAAGTAAAAAAAAACCACTAAACTCTCAATCACAATTTGGATTAGTATATTCAAAATGTTTAAATATTAATATTAAATAAATTCTTAAACAAACAAAATCATATACTTATTGCATGATGATTGATTAATATGAGGGATTTGAAGGTAAAAAAACATGAGCTGATATACTTTGGAAAAAACAATGGCCCGAGTTTGCTTTTCTACCCAAAACTCGAAAAACCGTCCGAAGAGGCTCCCTGGATTCTCAAAACCAAACACCTGACCTCCCTCACAAAACTAGACACCTGACCTTCCTCACCTAAAACAAGTCTGGTTTTGTCCTACGTGACGCCAAGTCAACCATCCTAAATGGCTCCACGTCAGCTTTGAGGGGGGTAAATTGAACTTTGCATGATAGTTCGAGAGGTCCAATAGACTTTTATCAAAAAAATATTATTTTTGTAAAAAATACATACAATAAAAAATCATAAAATCTAGTTTACTCTTTGAAGATTCATAGAAATTTGTTATATTCAAATGAGACTCATGATGTATAATTGTACTAATTTTATAGCACAAAAGTTCATAAAATTATACAAGATAACAAGGGTACCTACTAGCAAATAAACACCAAAAAGATACCATAAAGAATAACTACAAATTAGGAGCTAAAGATAGAGCATGATTTTAGAAAAAAAAGTTTAATAAAATATTGGGATTTTTAGTTGTATACCTTTTCTAAGAAAAAAAAGTTACTTTTGAAAGGTTTATTTTGATAAAGGTCTAAATATTTCAAAATTAGATACCACAAGGGACAACATGATTTTAGAAAAAAAAATATAAAACTAGTTTCATGATTTTTTGACCTATAACAAATTTTCTATGAATCTTCTAAGACTAAAATAAGTTTGACCCCTCTAATTATCATGCAAAGTTTAATTTACCTCCCTCAAAACTGATGTGGCGCCACCTAGGACGGAAGATTTGGTGCCACGTAGGATAAAACCGGAATCGTTTCAGAGTATGGAGGTCACATGTCCGTTTGAGAGTCCAGGGAGTCTATTTGGACGGTTTTCGAGTAAACGCATAGTCGGCCCATTGTCCAGGGAGGTAAATAGAATTTTTTCCTTTCCGTATATTTTTCCTTACTGGACACATCTCTCTGGCTTGCTGGGCCGATTTAGGCATGCTCCGCACTCGCACCAGAGATCCGAAGGCTCATTTCGGCCCCACACGCCGTTCTTGAGTTCATTCAGAGAGGAGGAGGGAAACATTTCCCGGAAAAGCGAGGAAGAGGGTATGGCGCGCGGCGGCTGGTCCTCCCTCCCCGCCGATCTCCTCCGAGAGATCTCCGGCCGGCTGTCCTCCGAGGCCGACCACCTCTACATCCACCAGGTCTGCACCCACTGGCGCGCGCACACCCCTGCCCTCGCCGCCTTCCGCTCATGGGTCGTCGCCGGCGACGCGCGGCGGAGGGGATTGCTACCCATCGGCGACTACTCCCTCCGCCTCCCTCTTGGCAGCGCCCAGAGGGTGGAAGTCGGCCCTCCTCCGGCCGGCCTCCCCCACTACTGCGGCGCCTCCCGGGGTTGGCTCGCCCTGGTGGACGACGAACGATCACCGACGCGGTTCGTGCTCTGGGAACCGCTGTCCAGCACTCAGATCCCCTTCCCGTGCCTGAGCTCCGTCACCCAGGTCTTCCTCTCCGACGACCCGCTCGCTTCGCCCAACTGGGTTGCTGTTGCTGCTCAGCGCAACTGCGCAAGGGTCTGATAGATCAGACGATGCGCTTCTGGCGCCCTGGACATGCCGCCTGGACAGCCGCATTTGAGCTAGGTATGTTCGAGATCGAGTCCATCGCATTCAATGAGGGAAAAGCATACTGCATGGACATGGAGGGGGGCATCATGATCTGTGATCTCAGCACTGGACCTTACTATCTAGAATGCACCCGGATCCAGAATGTTTGCTCCGTGGTGAACAGTCTCTGCAGATGCGACGGCTTCACCTTGTGCGTGGTGTGCATCTGGTTGCCTGCAATGGTGAGCTGTTGGTCGTGCTGTTGCGCTCGGGGAGCCACCCGTCGCCGGCCGAAGTTTACAAGCCGGAGCGGACGCATCACCGCAGCATGGAGCTCCGGGAGAGGGTGATGGACCTTGGTGACTACTCGCTGTTTGTGGGCCAAGGAGACACATTTGCGCTACCTGCAAAGGAGTTTCCCATGATCAAGAGCAATTGTGTCTACTATGCAGATAGACCTCAGAAGAAACAGTACTGGATATCTGTGTTCCATTTGGAATCCGGTGTTCTGGAAGAAATTCAGTACCCTGAGGAGCTCAAGGAAGATGCAACCAACTGGACACCGCGTTCCTGGTTTTGTCCTAGAACACCATTCCTCATGCAGCATTGAGCTTGGAGCACGTCTTTGTAGTTTGGAGTAAGCTGTTCGTTAGATGGATTTTGTGGCTAGAACAACATTCCTCATGCAGCATTGAGCTTGAAGCACATCTTTGGAGTAAACTGTTTGTTGGGGTTAAGATGCTGTTAGCATACATGGAAATGGATGTTTTTATGTTGTGGAGACTTTATGTTGAACGCTCATCTCGGAGTTTGCTTATGAGGCATTTGTCTGTCACAAGGTCAAGGTTTTCGCGTAGCATGTCAATTGCAATTACGAACGACACTAGCGATAAGAGTTCCCCCTGCCGTAGGCCACTTCTGTGTTTGATGGGTTCATTTGGTACTGCATTGCGTAGGACTTGTGTCTCTGCAGTAGGTTCGTCTGTTTATTGACTTGTGATTTAGGAATCCTCTTCACAGAATTATTATCACCTGGTTTCTGTGTGAACTCCATAGTGGTTTGTCATAGTTCAGAAATTATGTCTGCGTAGGACTTGTGTCTCCGCAGTAGGTTCGTCTGTTTATTGACTTGTGATTTAGGAATCCTCTTCACAGAATTATTATCACCTGGTTTCTGTGTGAACTCCATAGTGGTTTGTCATAGTTCAGAAATTATGTCTGCGTAGGACTTGTGTCTCCGCAGTAGGTTCGTCTGTTTATTGACTTGTGATTTAGGAATCCTCTTCACAGAATTATTATCACCTGGTTTCTGTGTGAACTCCATAGTGGTTTGTCATAGTTCAGAAATTATGTCTGCGTAGGACTTGTGTCTCCGCAGTAGGTTCGTCTGTTTATTGACTTGTGATTTAGGAATCCTCTTCACAGAATTATTATCACCTGGTTTCTGTGTGAACTCCATAGTGGTTTGTCATAGTTCAGAAATTATGTCTGCGTAGGACTTGTGTCTCCGCAGTAGGTTCGTCTGTTTATTGACTTGTGATTTAGGAATCCTCTTCACAGAATTATTATCACCTGGTTTCTGTGTGAACTCCATAATGGCTTGTCATAGTTCAGAAATTATGTCTTTCTTTTAGTATGCATTGGAGCATTCATATCGAAATAGGAGCAAAACATGTTTGGAAACTTGGATTTGAGTTATGATATACTTTTACCTGAATTCCAACAGTTTCTTGTTTGTTGGCCATTTATGTTCTACCTTGAGGTTGGACTCACAACAGAACATGTTATTGGCTATTTGATCTAAAAATTCATTTATAATTTGGAATGTCAAGCGCTTTTAAGAAGCGGCAAGGTCTTCATATTGGCTAATTGGCAGTAACATGTCTGTTCCTACCCCCCAAATGTTTTTCCTGACATGAAGATAGGCTCTGAAGTGTTATTACCTCAAGTAAGTTATTCTGTCACATAGGACTACAGTTGTACTTTTATTGTGAAGTATGTGTAATGACGAATGAGAGAGGTGTTGTAGGTAGAATATGTATAACGCGGTCACTGAATATTTTTTTACTGTGGCGATCGGTTGGAAGAATTGTATCACCAAGGGATCAGATAGAGCATGATTTTAGAAAAAAAAGTTTAATAAAATATTGGGATTTTTAGTTGTATACCTTTTCTAAGAAAAAAAAGTTACTTTTGAAAGGTTTATTTTGATAAAGGTCTAAATATTTCAAAATTAGATACCACAAGGGACAACATGATTTTAGAAAAAAAAATATAAAACTAGTTTCATGATTTTTTGACCTATAACAAATTTTCTATGAATCTTCTAAGACTAAAATAAGTTTGACCCCTCTAATTATCATGCAAAGTTTAATTTACCTCCCTCAAAACTGATGTGGCGCCACCTAGGACGGAAGATTTGGTGCCACGTAGGATAAAACCGGAATCGTTTCAGAGTATGGAGGTCACATGTCCGTTTGAGAGTCCAGGGAGTCTATTTGGACGGTTTTCGAGTAAACGCATAGTCGGCCCATTGTCCAGGGAGGTAAATAGAATTTTTTCCTTTCCGTATATTTTTCCTTACTGGACACATCTCTCTGGCTTGCTGGGCCGATTTAGGCATGCTCCGCACTCGCACCAGAGATCCGAAGGCTCATTTCGGCCCCACACGCCGTTCTTGAGTTCATTCAGAGAGGAGGAGGGAAACATTTCCCGGAAAAGCGAGGAAGAGGGTATGGCGCGCGGCGGCTGGTCCTCCCTCCCCGCCGATCTCCTCCGAGAGATCTCCGGCCGGCTGTCCTCCGAGGCCGACCACCTCTACATCCACCAGGTCTGCACCCACTGGCGCGCGCACACCCCTGCCCTCGCCGCCTTCCGCTCATGGGTCGTCGCCGGCGACGCGCGGCGGAGGGGATTGCTACCCATCGGCGACTACTCCCTCCGCCTCCCTCTTGGCAGCGCCCAGAGGGTGGAAGTCGGCCCTCCTCCGGCCGGCCTCCCCCACTACTGCGGCGCCTCCCGGGGTTGGCTCGCCCTGGTGGACGACGAACGATCACCGACGCGGTTCGTGCTCTGGGAACCGCTGTCCAGCACTCAGATCCCCTTCCCGTGCCTGAGCTCCGTCACCCAGGTCTTCCTCTCCGACGACCCGCTCGCTTCGCCCAACTGGGTTGCTGTTGCTGCTCAGCGCAACTGCGCAAGGGTCTGATAGATCAGACGATGCGCTTCTGGCGCCCTGGACATGCCGCCTGGACAGCCGCATTTGAGCTAGGTATGTTCGAGATCGAGTCCATCGCATTCAATGAGGGAAAAGCATACTGCATGGACATGGAGGGGGGCATCATGATCTGTGATCTCAGCACTGGACCTTACTATCTAGAATGCACCCGGATCCAGAATGTTTGCTCCGTGGTGAACAGTATCTGCAGATGCGACAGGCTTCACCTTGTGCGTGGTGTGCATCTGGTTGCCTGCAATGGTGAGCTGTTGGTCGTGCTGTTGCGCTCGGGGAGCCACCCGTCGCCGGCCGAAGTTTACAAGCCGGAGCGGACGCATCACCGCAGCATGGAGCTCCGGGAGAGGGTGATGGACCTTGGTGACTACTCGCTGTTTGTGGGCCAAGGAGACACATTTGCGCTACCTGCAAAGGAGTTTCCCATGATCAAGAGCAATTGTGTCTACTATGCAGATAGACCTCAGAAGAAACAGTACTGGATATCTGTGTTCCATTTGGAATCCGGTGTTCTGGAAGAAATTCAGTACCCTGAGGAGCTCAAGGAAGATGCAACCAACTGGACACCGCGTTCCTGGTTTTGTCCTAGAACACCATTCCTCATGCAGCATTGAGCTTGAAGCACATCTTTGGAGTAAACTGTTTGTTGGGGTTAAGATGCTGTTAGCATACATGGAAATGGATGTTTTTATGTTGTGGAGACTTTATGTTGAACGCTCATCTCGGAGTTTGCTTATGAGGCATTTGTCTGTCACAAGGTCAAGGTTTTCGCGTAGCATGTCAATTGCAATTACGAACGACACTAGCGATAAGAGTTCCCCCTGCCGTAGGCCACTTCTGTGTTTGATGGGTTCATTTGGTACTGCATTGCGTAGGACTTGTGTCTCTGCAGTAGGTTTGTTTGTTTATTTACTTGTGATTTAGGAATCCTTTTCACAGAATTATTATCACCTGGTTTCTGTGTGAACTCCATAGTGGTTTGTCATAGTTCAGAAATTATGTCTGCGTAGGACTTGTGTCTCCGCAGTAGGTTCGTCTGTTTATTGACTTGTGATTTAGGAATCCTCTTCACAGAATTATTATCACCTGGTTTCTGTGTGAACTCCATAATGGCTTGTCATAGTTCAGAAATTATGTCTTTCTTTTAGTATGCATTGGAGCATTCATATCGAAATAGGAGCAAAACATGTTTGGAAACTTGGATTTGAGTTATGATATACTTTTACCTGAATTCCAACAGTTTCTTGTTTGTTGGCCATTTATGTTCTACCTTGAGGTTGGACTCACAACAGAACATGTTATTGGCTATTTGATCTAAAAATTCATTTATAATTTGGAATGTCAAGCGCTTTTAAGAAGCGGCAAGGTCTTCATATTGGCTAATTGGCAGTAACATGTCTGTTCCTACCCCCCAAATGTTTTTCCTGACATGAAGATAGGCTCTGAAGTGTTATTACCTCAAGTAAGTTATTCTGTCACATAGGACTACAGTTGTACTTTTATTGTGAAGTATGTGTAATGACGAATGAGAGAGGTGTTGTAGGTAGAATATGTATAACGCGGTCACTGAATATTTTTTTACTGTGGCGATCGGTTGGAAGAATTGTATCACCAAGGGATCGTCTGTCATGCCATTATTCAGATTCTATGATCGTTGAATGAATGTCATTAGCATTTGTGTCTATTTTTTTAAAATAGTTCAATGCATGTGCATTGCTTGTAGATGGATTATGTATATGCACATACAGCATGGATTGAGCCAGCAACTTATCACCAAATCGTGGTTTGTCGCAATACAAGACATAATAACCAACGTGCAAGGAAAGTATGGGAATTAGAGTTTTGGGTTGGGTCAGGAATGGAGATTAAGCTCACCAATTTTGAACTAGTATATTAAAAACGTTTAAATAAGTTTTAGTAAATAAATTCTTTATATTTTTATTAATAATACAAAATCACATACGTAATACACGATGATTAATATGGTATTTGAAGAAAAAAAAATAAACATGAGCTTATCTACTTTCCCTTTGCCAGCCGACCTTTCTGGCTTGCTGGGCCGATCTGGGCCTGCTCCGCGCTCGCACACCGCGCTGAGATTTGAAGGCTCATTTCGGAGAATTCAGAAGGTTTGGGGAGAATTCAGAGTTTCCGAGAGTTCAGAGGGGAGAAGAGAAGGAGGAGGGTATGGCGTGCGTCGGCTGGTCCTCCCTCCCCGGCGATCTCCTCCGAGAGATCTCTGGCCGGCTCTCCTCCGACGTCGACCACCTCTACATCCACCAGGTCTGCACCCACTGGCGAGCTCACACCCCTGCCCTCGCCGCCTTCCGCCCATGGGTCGTCGCCGGCGACGCGCGGCGGACGGGATTGCTACCCATCGGCGATTACTCCCTCCGCCTCCCTCTTGGCGGCGCCCAGAGGGTGGAAGTCGGCGCTCCTCCGGCCGGCCTCCCCTACTGCTGCGGCGCATCCCGGGGCTGGCTCGCCCTGGTGGACGACGACCGATCCCCCACGCGGCTCGTGCTGTGGGAGCCCGTCTCCAACACCGAGATCCCGCTCCCGTGCCTGAGTCCCCTCACCCGGATCTTCCTCTCCGACGACCCGCTCGCTTCGCCGAACTGGTTCGCTGTTGCCGCTCAGCTCAAGGGCCTGATAGGGCAGAGGACGTTCTTCTGGCGCCCTGGAGATGCCGGCTGGACCATGCTGTATGAGGGAAAGGCATACTACATGGACATCGAGTGGAACATCGTTATCTGTGATTTCAACACTGGTGCTGACCTTCCTCCAGAGTGCATCCGGATCCTGAATGTTTGGTCCGTGGTGAAAAAGCTATGCAAATGTGACACGCTTCACCCTGTTCTTGGTGCCTATCTGGTTGCCTGCAATGGGGAGCTATTGCTCGTGGTGTTGCGCTCGGGGAGCCACCCGTCGATCGCCGAAATTTACAAGCCAGAGTGGACGCCTAACCACAGCATTGAGCTCCGTGAGAGGGTCCTGGACCTCGGTGACTACTCGCTGTTTGTGGGCCAAGGAGACACCTTTGCACTCTCTGCTAAGGAGTTTCCCATGATCAAGAGCAATTGTGTCTACTATGCAGATATATATCTGGACAAACAGTACTTTATATCACCTCGGGAGAAACAGTACTGGATATTAGTGTTCCATTTGGAGTCAGGTGTTTTGGAACAAATTCGTACCCAGAGGACCTCAAGGAAGATGCAACCAACTGGACACCGCGTTCCTGGTTTTGTCCTAGAACACCCTTGGTCATGTAGCAGTGAGTTTGAATCGCATCTTTGGAGTTTGGAGCAAGCTGTGCGTTGGATGGACTTTTTGGCTATAACACCATTCCTCATGCAGCAGTGAGTTTGAAGCAGTCTTTGGAGTAAGCTGTTTGTTAGATGCATGTATTTTGGGGCTTAAGATGTCGTTAGCATACATGGAAATGGAGATTTTTAATTCTTATGTTCAGATTTTTGGGTTGAGAGCCCATCTTAGAGAGTTGGAGTTTGCTTGTGAGGCCTTTCTCTGTCACAAAGTCAAGGTTTTAGCATAGCATGTTGATTGCAGTTAGTACAGCATTAGCAACAAGAGGTCTCCCTGCTGTAGGCCACTTCTGTTAGGACTTGTGAATCTGCAATAGGTCCGTCTGTTTATGTTTTTTGAGGTTTAAGAATCCTCTTCGCAGAATTATTTTCACCTGGTTTCTGTGTGCCCTCTATAATGGCTTGTCTTAGTCCAGAAATTATGTCTTTTGTTTAGCATGCAGTGGAACATCTGTATCGAAATATGTTTGGAAACTTGGATTAGAGTTATGATATATTTTCGCCTGAATTCCAGCAGTTTTGTTTCCGTTTAAATTAATTTATCTCCTGCCTGGAGGCTGGACTTGGAACGCTACAACGTTATTGGCTATCCAAACGCCACCTTATAATTTGGAATGCCAAGTGCTTTTAAGAAGTGGCAACAGGTCTTGGTATTGTCAGTAACATGTCTGTTCGTACACCAAATTTTTTTCCTGACATAGGAAGATAGCCTCTGACATAGGGAGTACGGAGTATTTGTTACCTCAGGTTAGTCTCTCACATATGACTGTAGGAGAGTAGTGAAGTATGTATATTGACTAGTAGGTAGATTGTGTATAATGTGGTCACTGTGATTTTTTTACTGTGACGATTGGTTTCAAGAATTGTATCACCAAGGGATCATCTGTCATGCCATTGCTCAGATTATATGGTTGATGAATGAATGGCATTAGCATTTGTGTTGATTTTTAAAAAAGTAGTTAAATGCATTTGCATTGCTATGGGCTCGAGAACTTGAATTATATAACATAATTGTATTGTTAAGCCACTGTATAGATGGATTATGTATGTACATAGCATGGATTGGGCAATGCAAATCGTGCTTTCCTCCATACAAAACTCACTGTCGTGCGAGGAAACTATGGGAATTAGTCTGAACTCTGAATATCTTGGCTCAATGTTAGGTATTACAAAGTTAACCTCACCAACAATGTCGGATGAAAAACCGAGTGAGTAACTATTGCGAGTCGATCCACATGAATTAAAACTTAAAAAACACGGCATTACCCAGGAGCATGCTCTCATACCCATTACATTCTGGACAGACTAAAATGCAACAGATGACAGTGATCTGGACTCACAAAGGCACTGGAAACAAACTGCTGTAACAAGCCATTATTGGGCCAAATGCAACAGATTACATTGAATCCTTCTCTATCTCAGTAACAAAGACTTATTGCAAAAAAAAACGATCATGTATTCCTAAATCTTGGGGCTCATGCAACATACACTGACCATGGTGGAGCCATGGAAATTTCATTTCATCATACAGACAATATTACTCTTTTATTCAACCCATTTTCAATATTTATGATATTTACATATTCTCCCGAAGTAGAGCAATTCCCATCCACATTTATCCCATATTATGTTTTAAAAAATATATTGGGTCTTACTATTTTGTTACCTTATAAATTAGGTGACACAAAGATGCCGTGACACAAGGGTTAAGTGAAAAAACAAATCTACGATTAACAGTAGGAGATAATAAATTGGACTGGATGTAGATATTAGGAGGCTTGGCATTGAATTGAGTTCAATACCAATGCGGTCATGGTATTGAAATGAGCCAAAATTCGAATGTTGTTGTTTGGATGGCTTGGTATTTCATTTTGGAATTGTAACAAGCAATCAAATTGGATTTTTGTTTGGGTGTGCACAAACATGGAATTGGTATTTGACCACTTCTTCCACAACACCAGAGGGGGCAGGCGAGGTGCTCGCCAGCGGATGGGCACGAGGCTTGCTGGAGAGGGGCTTGCCAACGGAGAGGAGCAGTCGCGCGCTGCTCACCGACGGAAGGCAGGGTCCGCGTTGACCGCAAGAAAGACAAAGAGGGAGGCTAGAGCTATGGGAAGGGAGGGGCGGCCGCCGGCGTCGAGATAGAAGAGAAGGGGCCGCCGGCCTCAAGGAAGAAGAGGGTCCGCCGCCTGCCTCGAGGAAGAAGAGGACCACCGCCGCCGGTCGTTCCTCCATCTAACCGTGGGGACAGGGGAAGGAGCTTGCCGGATCTTGGAGGGGCGCGCCACGAGGGTGGGGAGCTCGCCGGAGGGGGGGGTTGGGTGCCGGCGAATGGGAGAGGGAGGGGCCGCGAGGGAGCAGGAGATCTGCGCCGCGAGGGAGACGGTGTAGAGGGCGAATGCCGCCCAATACCGAAGCTGCTCCCTCTGAATCAATGGAAGGCACGCGGAAGGGAAAGGAATGCCACGGGGTATTCACCGCCATTTCCATTTCCCAATTCTATGACCATCCAAACGCTGGAATTAGAGCCCCCAAATGCCAATGCCAATTCTGGGTCTCCAATCCATACATCCAAACGGGGGCTAATATAAATTGGCATAGGAACTGTGTGCAGGGATGTAATAATACTCCCTCCATTCATCTATGCAAGGCCTATTGTGAAATCTTAAAAGTTCACTTTTGCAAGGCCTATTCTCATTTTTCCTTGGAAGTGATGCTTTGGGAATCGGTGCGGCAGTAATTCATGGCATGCACACCTCGGGAGTGAAGCACATGCAGAGAGTAAAAGAATTCACAATAAAAGCCGATTGTTTTCTCCCAAGAAAAACTAATGATGAGAGTGTTTTCCTTGGTCTTTGAGCCAAGAAAAAATAAGCCTTGCATAGTTGAATGGAGGGAGTATTTACCGGTTTTCTTGCCTAGCGCATGCCGGCTGCCTTTTCTCAGCAGACCAAAGAAACTGAAGTCAACCTCTTGTTTCTGGAACGCTGTCTCCATCGTCTTCTACCCTTCAAACAAGGCGGACAGCTGCTGCTCCAGCTCCTCCGCCGTGCGTCCGATGGCCGCTTCAACCTCCGGGTGGTCCTCCAAATACCGGCGATACGCCGGCACGACGTACTCCGACACGGCTTCCCGGAGCACGCCGCGGAGCTTCGGGTCGGGCACCTTCCAGCTCCTCTGCGCGCTCCACGCGTTCTCGAACGCCGCGTAGAAAGCGCCCAGCGTGCTCCGCCGCCGGCCGCCCTGCTTAGCGGCGCGGCCGCCGCCGCCCAGCCGCGACACCACGCGCGCCCAGGACGCGTCCATGTAGCCCCTGATGTAGCCCTCCATGCGCTCCTCGCGGGCGCGGTGCCACTCGGGGGTCAGGAAGCGCCGGAGGTCGGAGCCGCGCGTGACGGCGTGCGTGTTGTTGAGCATGAACACATGGCGCAGCCCCGGGAACGCGAGCGCCGCCGCGTTCTCCTCGAGCACCGCCTCCAGGCACGAGACCAGCTCCGCGACGTCGGCGGCCGCCGGGACGGGGTGGGAGGGGGGCCAGGAGAAGAGCGTCGCGAGGGCGGGGTACGTCTCCGAGAGCGGGGCGTACATGTCCAGCGCCGCGAGGAGCGTCGACGGGGAGCTCCCGAGCGCGGCCACGGCGCTCGCCAGCGTCAGCATGGCGCCGGCGCTCGCGGCCGCGAGCTCCCCCAGAGCGGCCGCCTGCGCCCGCGCGAGCTCCCGGTGACGGAGGCGGAAGACGCGCTCCATAGTGCTCAGCGCCTGCGCCCACGCGGCGACCCTTCTGCCGAGCTCCCGATGCCGGAGGGCGGACGCGTCCATGTCCAGCACCCAGGCGACGTCGAACCCGGAGAGCCAGTGCGAGAGCGCCTCGGCTTGCGCCGCGGCGTCGGTGTCGGCGTCGGCGGTGGAGGCGAAGGCCGGCAGGAGGAGGAGCATGCGCTGCTGGTGGCTGTGGATGTCGATGTCGTCGACGTCGAGTTCGTCCGGTGCCGACACGGCGGAGGCTTGGCGGATACAGTCGCGATCGAACTCTTCGCCGCGGGCGGAGGAGAGGCGGAGCTGGGAGGCGTGGCGGCGGAACTCGGTGAGGTCGGGTGGGCAGAGCTCGTCGGCGCTGCTGGAGCCGTCGCTCTCCGTGGTGCCAGGCGAGGCAGGGCTGCTACCGCCGCCGCTGCTGTTGTCGTAGGCACCGCCGGAGTCCAAGTGGGCCTCGGCAATGATGGTCTTGATTCGCGGGTACATGGCGCTCGGCGGCCTGGATGTGGATGACGTGGTGGTATCAAGGCAGAGCGCGAAGTGCCGCAGTGCCCGCGCGTGCTCGCTTTATTCCCGCACGACCACACTGTGGTGCCAGTGTGCCACTAGGCGCTAGCCCACCGTTCCCTCCATCTATTTTTTAAAGGGCGTACACATGTTAAGATTTAAATTACAATCTTCGACCAATAACTATCAATTTTTAACTTTTGTAATAATTTGTAATCAAATATACTGTTAAGTGATTATAAGTTTATAACCATAAATGATATAAAATAAGATAAATAAATGATTAAAGTATAATTTAGAAGACTATACCAAGTTTAAATTGTGTCTTACAAAGACAAATGGGGGTACTACGTATACTACTTCTGTAATATCATTATATCCTATATGCAGTGGGTGCAGGGACTGTCCTGGTGTGAAAACGAGAATTTCGTCCGTATCCCGCTGCCAGAGAAGAGCCAACGAAGAGCGATGGCGACCCATAAAGCCATTCTCAATGGTCATTTTATATTTATATTTTCAAGGATACCACATAAGCAAAATGTCATTTAATTCATAGTTGAAATAGCCCCCTCTCAATGTAAAGTTTCGCTGTTTGTTGTTTCCAAGACTACATGCAAGACACATACTCTCTTGGAAATATTTGTATACAGGATTTCATCACCATGAAACTCATTTCACCTCTCTCTTCATTTATTCTTTGCCACATTACCAAAAACGTTAACATGACACTGTATTTAATGCTGATGAAACTCTCACTGAGAATAGCCTAATGTATGAAGCGTGTGTACGGGCTCTGTCTTTATGATAACTTCGGAAATACATTGTTAGGAATTTGAACCGATCTTAGATCATCTGTTGTAAAAGTAGGATGTTATGGAGTACATAATAGATTAAGTTTGTCGTGAGTCAAAGTTGGAATTATGGTGTAAAAAACCGAGAGAGTAATTTGTATTAAACTGACGTGTGGACAGTAACGATGAGAAATTAGAGAGAGGGTTCGATAAATTTTTGAATAAGACGAATGGTCAAACGTTAAACGAAAAAGTTAACAACGAATAGTAATTTGGAACGGAGGTAGTACGCTTTAGCAAGTTTAGTAATTTTAATTTAAGAACTTAGATGCTACAAATTTGAGGACTGCTAGTAAAAAAGAAACTTTGTATCCGGAAGGACAGCGAAAATGGAAACGCACCCAGATCGAGAAAAATTGCAGACTGCGTGTGACCGGAGTGGTGTACCGAGGAGTGGTGTTGGCCAATCTGCCACCGGAGCGGGCACTTGCGCAGAAACAGCCAAACAGCGGGCACTTGCGTGGACTTGATCGCGAGTCGTCGACGCTTGTCCGAATCCAACAGTTACAGCGGGCCACTCGATTGCGAGAGCACTCACGGTCGGTTGTCTTCCATGCCAGATTGCCGGCGACTGCCAATGCGTCGCCGGCCATGTACGAGGCCAGGCCGCTCGTTCATGCCTGATGCCGTCCCTGCTGCAAGCCTGCAAGGCGTGCTAGGCCTGTGTGCTTGAGGAGGGAAAAATGATAATCATATGAAATTAAAATGTGCCTCAAAACCAAATGCTCTTTGACGATCGAGTTGTAGTGTTGCACGAGTTAGCTGCCACATGATTTATCAAGCGTGGTACGGGCTCTGCCTTTGTGACAACTTTGAAAATACATTGTTAGGAATTTGAACCGCTCCTAGATCATCTGTTGTAGAATAGGATGTTATGGAGTACATGATACATTAAGTTTGTCATAAGTTAAAGTTAGAATCATGGTGTAAAAGAGGGATGGAGTAATTTGTATTAAACTGACATGTGTACAATAACTAGCTAGGTGGCCCGCGCAAACAACACGCAGCTAGCCTTTTCTATCATAATATTCTGTGTTATATAGATGAATTTACACTGTAAGTATTCTTTTTGTCTGTGGTCCATTTTAGATTAATAGTTCATTTAGTTATTTTAGCTTGAACACGAAATGATTCATTTAAGACTCTTAAAGTTCTCATCATATATCTTAGTCCTATTTTTTTCGGTTTTGCTAATTAGAGCCTATACGTATTCCATTTTGGATTTGGTTGGTTCACAGAATAAATCAAATCTTTTGAACTCTACTATACTTTTTCATCTATTTAAGTTTAAGCATCCAGCCCATCTTATATGTCTAAGTTGGGCCATTTTTGTATCATTTTGTTTCTCTTAAGGTCGTTGTATGCATTGTTTGAGTCTATAACATGAGTTGGACCACTTCAATTCAAGATTATTTAGTTTCATACTTGTATTTCAAAAACAAAACATATCAGAAAATAATATACTATCAAAAAGTTTAAGCGAAAAACAAAAGAGTTACCCAAAGCCACTCTCGCTAACCCATTTTTGGCCTAGTATCGAAGTGGCATAATGTGGTCATTTAGGCATTAGCCCAATTTGTAGACTCCGCCTGCTCTATCATGACCCAACCTTCTTCTCCCATTTCTTCGGTTGTTGATATCGAATGTGAGCAGTTGCAAAAGCGGGTGACTTGCCCAGTTGCCCCAAAGGGCATGCACGTGCATCGTGGTCTTAAGCGTCATGAGCAGCAGTTGCACGACACACCTTGCCGCCATGGATCACAAGAAGGCGACGTATTTTTGCACGGTGTGTTGTCACTAGCATAAGTGGAAGTGCTTCATCTCGGATTTGCGGCTTCACATTGCTCATATTTATTGGTGTTTATGCTCTTGACTTTGTTGTGATTCATTTGTTCTGCACTTACCTTTTAGTGTACCTGTGTCATTGTTTTAGGGTCGTGTTTTTAGTTGAATTCGAGTTGCCTCACTGATGATTTGTACTTCTTTTCATATAGAATGGATAGATATAGTTTTTTTTGTTATGTCGTACTCCCTTTATGATTAATTTGTTTGTAGAGTCATTTTTATTTAATTTGACAGGATACACTATGCTCGAACTTGTTATTTATGCACGTCGATTGTCGAAACCTTTTGGCTACACGTCAAAAAGGGTAGAAGCCGCTTACCATCTCCTTGTCCCTAGCATCGATGGCCGAATAGAACTGCTACATATGCCGGCTGCAAACCATGCATGCTCTTCCGCTCAAGTCGTCATCTTCACTTCTTAATATCCACTACCACTAGTCGAGGGGGTTTCGTTTTCATGCTTTGTCGACCCCATGCTTTCTTAGTCGATGGTTATTTGCTTCTTCATCTTTTTTTGTTATTATTATAGTTGGCAACATCCATGGTCATTCTTAGCACCGTTTTAGGGTTAATTTGTATTCATCTACCTCTTTCTGTTTATTTTTTTTCACTTATCAGATATAATTTTTGGTACTCAAGTAGTAGCTACTAACTTTCTGTTTTAGATTATTAAGGCAATATTCTTGTTTACGTTTTAAATCATATCTTGGTATCAAACATTGCCTTTGCCGATGTATGTCTATCCATGTTTCACATCAAATCAAATTGATTCACACCGTTATAACTTGGGACACAACAATTAATCAAGAGTGTACATTTTTTAAAAATGTGTATACATTTATTAGTTGTATTTTATATGAACTCGTTCACCTAGTCTAGACCGTTAGATCTTCATAAAATTTGATGATGTGTATTCTCCTCTTTTTTGGTTTAACGTGGGAATTTCTTGATTGTCTCGGCGAACGGGGAAACTCTTTTTAACACTATTGTATTAATGTGATAGAAAGATAGATGTAATATCAAGTTCTACGAGTATTAGAAGAGGATGGAGTTAAGAAGGGAAAAAGGAGAGTTGTGGTGTAATGTTTGATGGAGATCCAGTGTCCAAAAGTTCAGCTTTCAAAAGAATGTAAAAACAAAATTCAGCTGTGAGTACTAGATGTCAACACACAGGTAGTATGGCACCCATTCACTCGTAAAATCGTAATATCCAAATTCCACTCTAAAGTAGGATTACAAAATCAAGCAAACACACACTGCGACAACTGATGGCAGGTAACACAAACAATAACATGTGTGGACGTGTACTCTCTATACCTGTTACCAATATAATAATATATATATTCTCACAAGTCACAGGAATGGATTCCAATCCGCTACGGGTCCAAGAGCTTGAGCACGACGGGGAGCCCCTGCGACGGCTGCAGCGTGATGAAGTCCGCCGGCGCGTGCACGTACTCCGGCGCCACCTCGAACTCGAACCGCCGCAGGACTCAAGATCAGAGCCCGCCTTCCTCTGTATCAGCGTGACCGGGCCATACAACCTCAGCGTCTCCAGGAGGAACATGTTGACGAGCTTGAGCTTGTTGAGCATGTCGCCGGTGGGCTCGTCGTCGCCGCACTCCCGGCGCACCTCCTCCCGGAGCTTGTCCTGCCACTCCGGGTGCGTGCTCAGCAGGAACGAGGCCCAGGTGAGGAGGTGCGAGGTGGTGTCGTGCCCGGCGAAGAAGAAGGTCTTGCACTCGTCGATGATCTCGTCCATGCTCATGGCCGCCTTCTCACCGCCGCCGTCGCCGGCGGCGTTGGCCTCCAGCATGAGGCCGAGCAGGTCGCTTCCGTAGCCGCCGCCGCCCCCCTTGGCGCCGGCGGCGGCCAGGCGGTCGTTGATGATGGCCATGAGCATGTCCCGCACCTTCCTCTCCAGCCGCCACCGGCGCAGGTTGGCCTTGGTCGGCACGCGCTGCATCCCCGGGAGGCGCCGGCCGGTGATGGAGGCGAAGGCGATGAACTGGAGCTCCCGCTGCGCCAGGAACACCTCCTTCCCCTGCCGGTAGCTGCTGCCGAATGACGTGTGCGAGATCACGTCGGCGGTGAGCTCCATGAACTGCTGCCCGACCTCCACCGTCACCTCCCCGCTCGGCGCCGCCGCGACGCGGGCCTCCCAGGACCGGATCACCTCCCCCGCGCACGCCGCCATGGCGCCCGCCATCATCTTGAGCTTGTCCATGGCGAACGCCGGGTTCAGGACGCGGCGGTGGCGCGCCCAGTCCTCGCCGTCGCTGAAGACGAGCCCCATCCCCAGCAGCGCCAGCATGGTGGGCCCCGGGTCCACCTTCCCGTACAGCCCGACCCTGTCGGAGAGGATCCGCTTCACCATGTCGTAGCTCCCCACGCACAGCGCCGGCGTCGTGCCGGACCACGTCACGAACATCTTGCCTGAAATCCATCCAAACCGTGTCGCAGAATGAAATTCAGAATTCAGGACACCATCTGAATGAAATCCAGAGGTTTCGATCGATCGATACCGTAGAGCGAGGTCCAGGCTTGGTAGTGCGGCATGACGCGCGGGACGATGTCGTGGGAGCCCCGGTCCAGCGCGACGCCGCTCGTGGCCGCGCGCATCGCCCTGACCTCGTCGGCGTTGCCGACGATGGGCCGGTAGGGCGGCCCGCGGACGCCCTGCCGCGCGAACGCCCGCGCGGCGGCGTACGGCGCCCACAGCACGCGCGCCGCCGCCGCCCACAGCCACGTGAACGCCACCGCGGCGAGGGCGGCGGCGACCAGCCCGACGACGCCCATGTCGAACGCCGGCGACTTGGTCGTCGGTCGAAGCGGTGTCAGTGGGAAGTGGCTGTGAAACTGCACACGTCGTGGTACGGTGGCTCAGCTCCCGTCGTCGTAGGAATACAAATACCCGATGCGGCGTAACACCTACGCTGCTGCCAAGCTTGCAGTTGGAGTTTTCTGGCGCGTCCGGCGACGTCGCCGGCGGGCGATCGCGACGGGCCGCTGACTACAAGGCAGGAGCTTTGTCTCTGACGAGGGGAGAAGCTAGCTATGTTTGGCTGACCGACGACTCTGAAGAGTAAAGACTGCAGGCCTTCTCGGAGGTGAGATCATGGATGACTCGATCGGGGGCGCATCTAGAGTATACTCCCTCCGTTCTATATATATACTGATATACTATTACTCTATTAGGCAGCGTAATATAGTGATCAATCATGTGAAGGATATCGCAGCCCTTCTGGGTGGAGGGAGTCATGGCCACGGTGGTTGCGGCGCGGTGGCTGGCTCAGGCTCTCGATTTAATGCAGGATGGCGACAACAAAATAGGCCATGGGTTGTCTTTTTTTCTTTCACGGGTTCATGATTCTCTAATATATTTTCTTCACCCGAGTTAGATGTAGTCACTCCTTTCTTTGTTTTCTTTTACCATCCATTTTCCGTTTTACTTAGTTCATGTTGTTTTTATACATTTTCGTTTCACATGTTGCTTTGTTATATTTAATTAGTAGACGCATACACTCACACGATGAATACACGCACGCAAACTTTACACCTAGGCGCACCTCCGAAAGACCATCAGATATTAAGTTTGATGAAGCAAACCTTACTTCTATGAGCACCTCGAGGAGAATGGGCCGATAGATGTTGAGATTGATAAAGTCAACAATAGGCGTCTCGCTATCGACGGGCATGTCGTTTATCACCGAAAGAATAGCACATGTTATATTCTGAAAAAGAATATAGAAAAATACGAACATCGATACTAGACTTGAATCTAGATAGGTTCGACCATAAGTCCATAAGTAACCTTACCGACCGGAGAAATTTTACAATGATTGGAATTAATTAGAGCCATCCGTTTCGAGAAATCGAACGGTGGAAACAAAGGAAGTACCCAAAGGTACCTAAATAGAGGTACTCGGAGGTACCCAGAGGTACCAAATTCGTGGGACCACGTATAAAAATGGTGGGACCCACTATTGATTTAATATTTTTTCAGAATTTAAAAAAGGGCATAAGGGTAATTTCTCGTGGCGAAAAAATGTGTATTTTTTCACTGTCTTTGCTTCTCCTCCGCCGGCGCTTGATCTATGATTCCCCCCATGATTTTCGCCATTGAATCTTTCCCCAAATAGTTCCCAATTAAGCAAGATTACCACAATGTCCTTTTTTATTTAATTTAATTTTTTACTCAAAATACCAGGTACTTTCAGGTACCTCTGGGTACCTCTCCAATCATTGTAAAACAGCTCGACCGGCTAACTTACAATTAGTTTGGATATTTAATTTTTATTGTTCGTATAAACCAACTTATTGTGCATATAGAATTCTAAGATGTCTATAGTATACCACCCACCAAATAAAAACATGTGTGTTGAGTCAGAAACTTGATTGAAAAACATGGCGGCCATCAAGTATTTTTCTTGGCTCTGGATGAACAAAGTGGTTCCTTTTAACACTATTATACTAATATAATAGACAGATAGATAGATAGATAGATAGATAGATAGATAGATAGATAGATAATGAAAAATTAGAGAGATGGATCAGATTCGGCAATTGATTAGTGAATTTTATTTGGTCAGCAAAACCGACGTTTCTATTCGCTTATGTTTAGAGATGGATAAGACGGCACACATGTCACGGACCAAATAAACCTAGCATTTGGATTAAGATGGTTGTGAGCTGAATGCCTATCTAAGAGCATCTCCCAGAGCTTTTCTATATCATGTTCACTATTAAAAAAAGAGAAAACAGATGAAAAAAACGCATCCAACAGAGTAGCTAACTGCCCCCCTATATTTCCAGGCTCGCCAGCTCCACGAGCTGCGCGGCGTCGTAGGTGGCGAAGCAGCCGAACGCGACGCAAACGACGGAGCTGGCCGGCTGGGCGTCAAGCCATGCCGCGCAGGAGGCGTCCTCGGCCCAGAAGCTTCCGGCCGGCTTGCCGGAGGAGAGCGGGCCCACGGGGAGGACGCTGCGGGCGGCTGATTTTAACCGTAGCGGGAGGCAGAGGAGGAAGAAGATGTGCTCTCTGTTTGGATTTAGAAAAGCTGTTGGATTTCATCATCTTTTTGCTAGCCTGTTGGAAAAAGTCTAAATTACTCCCCTCAAGTATAGCGAAAGTCCAGATAACCCTCAAAACTATGTTTTGGTTTAATTTACCCCCTAAACTATGTTATTTGGTCTAACTTACCCCTTAACATAATTTATCTTTTTTGTTTCTCCATACAAAAAATGAATTTTAATTTGAGACTTTGCAGGGAGGTAGTGAACATCATAATCTATATTAGAAAATATTTTACGATTTTTTCATCACTACTTTCTATATAATATTATATTTTAAGGATAACTTTATTATTAAATATATTGCCCTATTAAAACAGTGACAAAAAATTTTGATATATTTTTTTAGTATGTCTTATATTGTCTGCTATAATTTTGCAAAGTCTCAAATTAAAATTCATCTTGTGCATGGAGAAACAAAAAAGACAAATTGTGTTAATGGGGTAAATTGAACCAAATGACATAGTTTCGGCGGTAAACTGAACCAAAATATAGTTTAGAGGGTTATTCGGACTTTCGCTATACTTGAGGGGAGTAATTTAGGATTTTAGCTACTTACATATACAGAAGCTCTTGTAGATGCTCTAATGAACCATGGCCATTGACTGAGATATAATAAGAAAAAAGAACAAGCGATTGATCGGCAAATGCTGTTTGGTCCGTGACATACTGACATGTACTACCTTATGCATGTTCCCCCGGTGTTTTTTTCTCAAAAAAGAAAGAAACATGTTTCCTTGAATTTTACTCGAAAGTTTGCTTAAAAAAAATACAAGAGTGATTCTTAAATTTATCTCGTGGTATCATCTATGTCATCGAACTCTCAAAATGCATGTTTGAGTCCTTAAACTTGCTAAACTATGTTACCTAGATTCAAAGTCTCAAAAATATCCCTATCTTTAATGACATGGCTTCTAATTGAGTATGTTATTTATACTGTTTCTCTCAGCAAATTAGTTGTTGCCACTAAAATACTTAGAGAATTTTATTTAATTGTACTATATCGTGGCTATAAGTTAAAAGATGGATAATGCCAATAATATAAGAGTATTTTTAGAATTTTAGACCTAAATAATACACTTTAGCAAGTTCAAGTTCAAGATCTTAATGTACATTTTCAGAGCTCGATGACCTAGATGACAATTAGGACAAATTTAAGTGCTGATGATGCACTTTAAGTAAAAACTATTTTGCTATGCGGATATATAGTCACTGCAGCCTGGTCTCAGGAAGGACAGCGAAAATGGAAACGCATCAAGATTGAGAAAAATTACAGACTGCGTGTGACCGGAGTGCAGTACCGAGTGGACGAGTGGTGTTGACCGGGGCGGGCACTTGCACAGAAACAGCCAAACAGGGTGCGTGGACTTGATCGGGAGTCATCGAGTCGTCGACGCTTGTCCCAATCCAACAACCACTGTATATGCCGTTTGTTCCTTTTCCCGGATCCCATGGGTTACAGCGGGCCACGATTGCGAGAGCACTCACGATCGGTTGGGCCTAGCCAAGCTGATTGCGCTTCTTCCATGCCGGCGACTGCCAATGCGTCGCCGGCCATGTACGAGGCCAGCCCGCTCGTTCATGCCTGATGCCCGTCCCTGCTGGGAGGCGTGCTGTGCCTGTGTGCTTTAGGAGGAGAAAGCTACGTATGCTAGCCAATGAACATGAACTCACTGCTACACAGTTTCACATCCTGCTGACTGTTGTGCTGGAGAAAAAATGATAATCGTATGAAATTAAATTGTGCCTCAAAACCAAATGCTCTTTGTCGATCGAGTTGTAGTGTTCCACGAGTTAGCTGGGAAAACAAAAAGGTATTGGTGACATTGTTGCCATCATCCTTGTGGATCAGCATCAGGCCCAAGTTGTTATTGTAAAACTCGTCTTCTGAATCTCTGCATGTCGGCGCTGATAGTGATGAAGACATCTTACCAGTCCACACGGATAACACCAATTGTTGGTAATTTGTCTGAACCTTTTGCATCTCGGCAACATAATGGATAAGGTGGGCACTCTTTTCTCCTGGATTTGCACGAAAAAGTAAGGGCCTCCATGTATGGGTAGTAGCCATGCATTCTTCGTGTAGAGTTTTTCTGGTAGTTGATTATATCATCTTAAAGTACATGATTACATTCTTTTGAGTCGTCGGGAACTTCTTGTGGTGTGCCTGTGGACTTTATATGGGCCCTGTGCCTCCGCTTGCTCGTTAGGGCCTGTTTGGGACTGCTCCGCTCCACCTTTTGTAACTCTGCTCCCAAACTATTCAGCCAAACAGGTCCAGCTCCACAAACTCCACTCCAAAAAAAAGGTGGAGCTGAGGGCCAACTCCACGTTTTCTAGGGAGCTCCTCAAGAGGTACTCCCGAAATCAACGTTTTGTATATCCTCATGGAGTGGGAGGTAATTACCCACCACTGCCACTGATTACACAAAAAACGAATCGTTTTCTTTCTCTCCCCACCACCGACGCCTCTGTTCCGCCGGCGCTTCTCTCCCGTCGCGGTCGCCGTCGCCTATCTCCCTCGCCCTTGCCCTTATCGAGGCCCCCTCCTCCCCGACGAGCAGCGCGCCACCGCCGCCGCCATGCCGCCGCGTCGCACCGGCTGAGGACGACGAGCTGCATCCCGGCGGCGGCGCGGTCACCGCCCGGTCACGGCGACGGCGTGGGACGAGCGCAGGAGACCCGTGTCGAATCTGACGCGCCGGGCCGGCGGCGGGCCTAGGTGGACGACGCCGTCGCAGCCAAGGTCGCCAGCGCCAAGCCAACCAGCTGGATTCCGGTGGTGGTGCGGTCACCGCCACGAGCCCTCCCGCAGGGACCATAGGTCACCGGCGCCGAGCCGTGGGGGTCGTTGGCGGCGGCCGGGCATCGCCGGGGACGAGGTGGTACGGACTGAGCTCGCGCCGCCACCAGCCGCGCTCGAACCCGTGCCGTCGAGCTCGCGCCGCCGGCCGTCCCCATCTCCCTCCTTCCTCGCGTCGCGGTCACCTCCTCCACCGTCGCCCGCGAGGCCGGTGTCGCCGCAGCAGCCGCAGCACCGGGCGAGGGCCCGCTGTGGTCCCCGGCGGGCATGGCTACCACCGGCGCCGCCTTGTTCTCCGCCGGCGAGACGGACATGAGCGCCGGTCGCTCCATCCTGCAGCGCCATGGCGGTGAGCAGAGGAAAAGGGGGGCAAGAAGAGGGGGGATATCAGACTTTTCTTAGGAAAATCTTGTGTTTCTGGAGCTGGAGTTATGTTGCGTGCCAAACAGGATCTTTGCTCTATAAACTCCATAGCAGAGCTACTCCATGGTGGAGTTGGTGGAGCAGAGTTGAAAAAACTGGAGTAGAGCAGTCCCAAACAGGCCCTTAGTCTCTCCTCGACCGTCCTCTATTTATATACTTGGGGATAGGTATGTAGGTAGTCTTTGATTGGTTCAGGAAGTACTACTCCAACCTGGCCTCGTACATGGAAGTTTAAGACTTCAGGTCAATTCTCAATCAAACCAGCATATGAGGCATTTTTCCTTAAGAGCAATTCAGTTTGAACCGAGCAAATGGGCTCCTAGAAAATGCAATTGACCTGAAGTCTTAAAGCCACAAGCGATATGCTGGTTTGATTGAGAATTGACTAGGGGTGCAATATCACTATGGGTGCAACTCTGCAAAAAGAAACTTCTATACTCTTGTTTGGTGGCCACAAGCGATATACAGTACAAAAGAACAACCTAGTACGACCTTCAAGACTGCTTGAGGAAGAAGGGTTTTCTAGGACAAAACCAGGGATACGCCGCCCAGTTTGTTCTGCCCTCCCCGAGCTCCTCCGGGTAACGAATTTCTTCCACAACATCAGATTCCAAATGGAACACAGATACCCAATACGCTTTGTTCCAAGGTAGTACACCCGCATAGTAGATGCAATTCCTCTCGATTCCCGGAAACTCCTTCGCAGAGAGCGCAAACGTGTCACCCCTGCCCACGAACAGCGAGTGATCACCAAGGTCCCTCACCCTCTCATGGAGCTCCAGCCGCTGGCCAGGCGTCCAAACCGGCCTGTACACCTCCGCCGGGCGCGGATGGCCATGGCTTCTCCAGTACAGCACCACGAGCAGCAGCTCGCCGTTGCAGACGGCGAGGTGTGCCCCACGCGCGTGGTGAAGCCTGGGGCACCTGCAGAGCTCGTTCACCACGAAGGAGGCGTAGAAGATCGGAGTGCACCTGGGAGAAGGAGAAGATCGATCTCGCACGTGCCTCGCTCGTTCATCACCGCCCAGGCGGCGTCGCCGGGGCGCCAGAGGAGGGTCCGCTGCCCGATCGAGCCCTTTAGCTGAGCGGCGATGGCGACCCAGTCCGGCGAGGCGAGGGGGTCGCCGGAGAGGAAGACCCGGGTGAGGTGGCTCGGGCACGGGAGCGGGATCTGCGCGCCGGAGAGGGGCTCCCACAGCAGGAGCCGCGTCGGGGACTGGTCGTCGTCAACCAGGGCCAGCCAGCCCCCGGACGCGCCGCAGCAGTAGGGGAGGCCGGCCGGAGGAGCGCCGGCTTTTAGTCTCTGGGCGTCGGCGCGGGGGAGGCGGAGGGAGTAGTCGCCGATTGGTTCCAGTCCGGTCCGACCCGAGCGGCCGGTGACGATCCATGGGCGGAAGGCGGCGAAGGGAGAGGTGGAGGATCGCCAGTGGGTGCAGACCTGGTGGATGTGGAGATGATCGGCGTCGGAGGTCAGCCGGGCGGAGACCTCTCCGAGGAGATCGGCGGGGAGGGAGGACCAGCCGCCGCCGGCCATCATCAGGACAACAGGAGATGGGTTCCCGTGAAAATGTCCAAACTACCAAGAACTATATAATCAATTATATTCATTTATGAATTTTAAATAGTTTGAAACTTTGCAGATGTAAAATGCATGGACACGCCAGCTCTCAGGTTTGAAATTTGGACTTCTTTACGTGTTTATAGAACACGGATGCGTCTACATCTCCTGGGATTGTTAACTCTCTTTTAAACCGTTTGATATTGATATGCTTTGAACAAATTTGTTTCAGAAATTCTCAACGGAGACGTACTACGAACCGAGAAGAGGAGTTTACTAGCTGTTACCACAAAGAAAATGCATTTACTTTCTTGGTGGTCTGTAATTCCAAATTCCATACCAAACAAAACATGCCTCTGTCGAATTGCTAAACTTGCACTTCGATTTAAACACACTGTTTCGTAGATCAATGCCAACCTTGTAGGACGATTTCACTTAAAAACTACACCTTAACATCATCATTATATTGTCGGGCTGGCTACGCAAAAGAATTTTAGTGAAATGAAAACAAAAGTAGGACCAGTTCAAAGAGGAAGGAACCGGATGCACTCGTAGGGGGAAAAAAACGGTCAAGACCCGCGAGCGCCAGCAAGACACTCCGGCGGCAAAGCGGAATGCCGGCGATAAAGCCGAAGAGAGGCACTGAAAACACAACATGAAAAGGCCTTGAAATCACACGCAGGCCGGGCCTGACTGCTGAAAACACACGGGCCGTGGCTGAGGCCCAAAACCTCGTTGCCACCCTGACTGCTGAAAACACTCGGGCAGCACCATGGAGGGATCCGATAGAGACCTTGCACCATTTATTCCTTTATATACTGGTACCAGGTACCAGCCTCATGGCTCCTGGAACTTGATCGGTATCTGCTCCATCTGGGGCTGATGCTTCCTCACCTGCAGATGGTGCATAATAAAGTGTTTATGCTTTCTAATCCATGCCAACATGAGGTACTATCACTCAAAATGATAGGTTTTGGGCACCTTGACACCAGCCAACGATAACAACTTGTGAGAGGCGACATAAACATGAGCGGAGTTGTCAATCCTTTTCTCAACGAAATAGATGACCTCAGATACGCCTGACTGTAAGAAAGACCAGCATGTTGTTAGAACTCAAGCAATAATTATTAGAATTACACAAACAAGTTATTTTGTGATGATTGTTCTTTTTTAGACCTTTATTTTAAGGGGAAGGAGAATGTCTGAATGGGAGATCGAGGTGAACTATCATGTGTATGCCAAACTAGTAAACCAATTTGTTGAACTGCAGTGTGTATGCAACCTCACTTAAATTGAGTAAAAAAAACTAGCTTTAACAGGGAAGACTAGGGATGCAAGTGTCCCTATTTTTGGGTCATTGGGTCGACCCAAAACTTAGAAAAATAAACTAAAATAGCATCACATGTAATTAATTTCTTTTTAAGGAAAACACCCCAAGGGAGACCCCTGAAATTTAATGTGTCTCACCCAAGATTTGAACCCTGGGTGGGAGCCTTCTAGCTAGCGGCCTTTGCCACTACACCATGAGCTCCTTGGCACACGTAATTAATTTATAAAGATAAATGAACTAGAGTGGCTGATCCAGAAAACACTTAAATTGAGCAGACACGCTTTAAGGGTAAGTTCTCAATATTTCAGTTTAGTATACAAAGGCACAAGCGCACGTCAATCCTAGGTAATACTTACAGCATGCATAGTAGTAGTACAGAACTTGCGCATACATCTTCCAAACAAAATGAGTGCCAATGCCAACATATTTGCCAGTGTGGGACTAAATTTAAGCTTGTAACCATGCCACAATAAACTGCAACCCTAACATTATGTGATCCTACAAAGGTACAAACCTGAATGATAATCTTGGCACATTCATTGCACGGAAACATGGTGACATATAATTTCTGTGAGAGAAAAGAAACACACAAATAACACATAAATTTCTATGTTGAAGAAATGTATTTATTTTCCATTTTGAGATTTTTCCTCTTCTTACCGATCTTACGTAGAAAAAGTTTCTATAACATATTATTTAGAGACATAAGTGCTTGTCCCACGGATCTACATACATATTTGTCATTTTTAAGTTTAGTTACCTACATGTACACCTAGATGGGTTAAATAGGCTATATGTGGATTCATCGGTTAGCCCGTTTATACCTCATTTTTGTATACACACACGCCATCTACTACATATTGCACTTCTCATCCTCTACCTAGATAATCAATATAGAACAAGTTCACAACGTTTAAGGCAATAAAACTGAGGGTGGAACTGAAAAATTAGAAACAAGCAAGCACATATTCATGGATAGCAACTGGTAAAAAGAAAAATGGAAACAGAGTATGACAATTGATAGATATAAACAGTATAGCAGCTATATTGTTTCTGAGGTTAATTGTGGGCTACTGCCTGGCAAGAGCATATACAAAACCCCATTCAAGATGCACTGCTTTGGAGGGCTTAAGTCATCCTCACAGTGTTATGGTTGTTTCGTGACTCGTTTTTATCAACCATCTTTGGTGCATTGCTCACTCAAAAAAATAAGTGTACATTTACACATAAGAATTCAGCTACCTCACCAAATATTCAGATTAGATTTTGAGGCAAGTAATTTTTATATGCTTGGGATCAAGATCAATGAATATCGGCTGCTTAAAACCACTAATAAATAAATGCAAACTATTTTGTCCACGATGAGTATGATCACAGTGGTGTGTATCAATGAAACAACAACAACAGCAATAATAATAATAATGGCAATGAGACTAGGAATGATGAGATAAATTCATTACTTACGGAAATTTTGTCTCTAATGGATCTCCATTTGCAGATTTCTGAAATAGAAAACAATTTGGCATTCACCACATGTAAAAGATGCAATTTTCTTAAAATTGAGTGAAAAGGTACCTTTGCCCAAGGAAGCTTGTCATCGGAACAACCTCTAGGGAAGCCATTGTAGCCAATTCCTGGTTAGAAAACTGAGTTGTGTTATCTTAGACAATATGCAGCTTTGAAGAAGTTGAGCATGACAACTATATTCATCACAATAGGCCCCCACAAAAAGTACAGCAATCATCGAACGGAGCAAGTTTATGTAGAACTAAGCTGCATACTATCAATTTAACACAGAAAAAAGATACCACAAATGTCATGTTAAATTAACTAAATTTTCTTTGTTTGAGTTACCTACTCCATAACTTCATTCATGGTAGGTTCTTATGGCTGATCTTCTGTCATATCCTTAATCTTCCTACTCTTCTGTGTTTCCGTCAGTATGCTGATCAGGAAAAATGGAGTATCATTTGTGAAAGTGTATCTCAGTTATTTATTCATCCCTTCTGCATTTTTCAATCTCAATGTGGAGTAACTTTGAGGCATTGCATTCATGCATTATTATACTTGTTCTCAACATAAAGAAATGGGCTTTCAGTTTGTCACAGGCCATCGGTTTTTTTTTTTGCTTTATTTTTTCAGTCATTCTCCGGGTTCATGATGAGTTAATCAAGATGTATCCCACGCTACTACTAATTCTTGTGCCAAGACATCCTCAGGACTGCAAGAATTTTTCCTTAGTATGTTAATGACACTTTTCTTACCCTTTTAATCAGCTTGTAGTTTATGAGACATTTGTCATTTTACTACTTGTTTCTTACCTCTATTTTGTATCATATCTTGTTGGATACTAAAAAGTCAAAACAATGCAATACTCAAAAGAGTTACAGGTGTAACCTTCAGTGTTTGAAATTTGAATTTCTTCAGCATGAAGATTGTCATGCATTTTAATTTGGATTTCCAACTCTGGACTGGTATCAGATGCCATTCAATTTGTTATTCCAACATATCTGAACCATATCTTTGTACATGTTGTTACAGGCACTGAAGAAACGTAAGCTCAATTTTGTGCTGAGGTCAACAAATGAAGTGGTGTCTTCAAGCACTAGGGTATACATGGTCGATACGTTAGGTTTGTGTGCCTCTCCTGAAAATTAATGTGCTCTTGGTGCAGAAATCTGTACGCCATTTTTGAACTATTATTTAACTGCATGAGATACCATTGGAATCTCTAAGGATTTAGCTATGGATAGGAGCGCTTGGAGACTAGCAATTAATGTGCCTGAGCCGTGATCTTTGCTTTCTTTTCTGCTTTCCTCTAACTCTTTTTCTGTTTTTTTTTTGACCTTTTGGGTTTCACCTCTAGCCTACCCCAACTAGCTTGGGACAAAAGGCTATGTTGTTGTTGTTGTTGTTGTCATGTTAAATTAGGAATCAATAATTATCAAAAATATTTAGTGCTCCATTATTCCCGAATCAACGGCAGCCAGACCTTGGGTATATAATTGGACTAGCAAAACTGGGACAAAGGCATCAAAAGTATGGTTAAACAGCAAAAGATACAAGTCATAGAGTATGAGTAGTGAATTTCTAACATGAAGGTAGCACAGAAATAAATATTCACACACCACCATTTCTCAAACACAAATCCAATACTCCAGGCACTCCCATGGTCAAATTAATACATAAACACCTGCATATTACCAAGAAATAATGGATGTATTTCTACATAGTGATCATGTGGATTATGGAGAATGGCCACATACTCGTTTTTTTCTATATAAAAATTTGGTTTGTCAACTGTGTACAAAGCATTTTACAGTTTCATCCTCACCTAGGATTATTCCCTCTTGGCTAACCAAGCATGCTCCCACCTGAGAGAAATGGATGTACATAAATCAGTTCATAATTTGATCATGGCATATGTAAATAAACAAAAAAAATACATTACTTGACATACTAAGACAGATATATTTCATGAATACACAAAAGGATGTCAAAAGAAGCACCCCCCCTCCATTATCCCAAACTGAGCAGAAAGTGACAGATTTTAACATTGAGACTATAAAAGAGTAATAAATGTATGGTGATATTATCGCATAAAGTACACACTAAGTCTATCAATGTGCTTTATTGTTATAAACGTTGAAGCACTTTCATAGGCTTTCAGCTTAGAAAGATTTTTTGAATTGTTCATTACACATATGTAAAGTTCCACAATAGGATAAAAAAACAATTCATTGCTAAATCTGGTATTTTTTATTCATCACAAGTTAGCATCATACAGTCAGAAGTATAAGAATCAAGGGGGGTGCAGTACTTCATTATATGTGTATGATGTTCATACAACCATGATGGAATTCTAGAGATGGTAAGGAGCTTTCAAAATTTTCTGGGTCCGCCCCTGGTTAGCATCATACAGTCAGAAGTACAAATACTACCTAGCATGGAGGTACTATGTCAGTGCAGCAGTGCAGTGTAACTAAAATCTCAGGTCAATAGAATTTGACCATCTGATCAGGCATCAATAAGGAATGCCTAAAGGAATTGTTCACAATTTTCTTTAAGCTCTACACAACTGCAATTTACCTGCCGGTTAGGATCCTTGGACCGCTGAGCTGAAAGGAAGGCAATCGCCATGAAATAGTCGTCCCAGGAGATATACCTGCAAAAACAAGCGCCACGAGTCCGGAGAAGATACTAGCAGAACTTAGCAATTACGGAACACCAACGAAGGACAGGACAACAAGGACGAACCCACAGGAGGCGGCGGCCCCGACGCAGCAGCAGGACCGCGGCCTCCCGCGCGGCCGTCCGCAGCAGCAGGAGGCGGCGGCCCCGACGAAGCAGCAGGAAGCCGGCCGCCCGCGGCCCCGCGCGCAGGAGGAGGAGACCCGGGCGGGCGGGCGGGCGGCCCTCGCCGCGACGGCGGCGCAGGAGGAGGGGAGCCGAGCGGGCGAGCGGCGAGCCGGGCGGCCCTCGCAGCGGCGGCGTCGCAGGAGCAGGCGAGCCGGGCGGGCAGCGGCCGGCAGGAGAAGGGCGCGGCGGCGCTGGGGAAGGGAACGGCGGCGGCGCGGGAGAGGGGAAGGGCGCAGGGGAGGGGAGGTGGCCGCGCCGCGCGGGAGCGACGGAGGCGAGGCGGCGCGCGGGCGGAGGGGAGGGAGGGGACAGGGCGACGCCGGTGGGAGGAGGCAGCGCACCGGTCGATGGATGGCCGCCGCGTACAGTAGAAGTGTAGTGTAGTAAAACTATGGATTACTTTCGTCGTTTGTTGATGTGGTGATTTGCTATAACCTGAGTAAGCTTGAATTATACCCGAGCATTTTTCGGGCCGGGCCGGGTTTGGACCGGGCCTGAAAAAAATCCGATTATTTCGGACCGAGAAAATCCTGTCTATGACCATCTCATTGGGCACACCGGGCCTCAAATGTCATAGAAAATATGCAACCAGATGAACTAGTTTCTTCATCTGAGCATAGAACACTTTCCAAAATACGAAGTGTTTGATGAATTGAAGGCGGCAGGGTTGAAGAGGCCATGTGATGTCACTGATCTCTCCGGTGAAAATGCTTTGCTCCTTGAATTCGAGACAGCAGTTGATGTTTGCGGCTTCTTTTCCCTTTTCCCATAGCAGTATGTTCTTCAACTTTCTGTACATCGTATCTATCCTTCAATAGTTAATCCCAATAGTTTGCTCTTTCAGAGTTTGCAGCTTCAGCTGCAGCCTTTCTGCGCGCCTCCTGTTTTTCTGCCAGAGCCTTTGCCTCGTCAATGTATCCGAAGTTCGCAACCTGGCATGGAGTAATGCATGAAATGAAAACTATGATGTTTACCAAATAATCAGATTGCAAGTGGAAAGAATGAATTGTCATATCAAGCTGTATTATGTGGCATCTGTAAGACTAAATTTACACATAGTATTACTCTATGAGTAGCATGCCATGTTTGCCATGAAAGAATATTAGAATAAGCATGTTAGTGAATAAAACAAACAAGAAAAGATCACAGAAACGTTGATTATTCATACTGCTTTTCCCAGAGCTGTGCAGACGTATATCTTAGACAGGCTTGTAAAACTAACAAGCTAATACAAATGTGAATGGATGAAATGCACACGCAACAATATCTCATTCATCACAACAACAACGACATAGCCTTTTGTGTAAGTTGGGATAGGCTAGAGTTGAAACCTAAAAGATAAAAAAACAGAAATTAGAGTTAGCGAAAACAGCAAAGGAAGCAAAGATCACAGTTCAGACATATTAATTGTTAGAGATATTCCACGGGAGGGGGATCTCGGTGCCGGAGAGGGGCTCCCACAGCAGGAGCCGCGTCGGGGACTGGTCGTCGTCAACCAGGGCCAGCCAGCCAGCCCAGGACGCGCCGCAGCAGAAGGGGAGGCCGGCCGGAGGAGCGCCAGCTTTTATTCTCTGGGCGTCGGCGCGGGGGAGGCGGAGGGAGTAGTCGCCGATTGGTTCCAGTCCGGTCCGACCCGAGCGGCCGGTGACGATCCATGGGCGGAAGGCGGCGAAGGGAGAGGTGGAGGATCGCCAGTGGGTGCAGACCTGGTGGATGTGGAGGTGGTCGGCGTCGGAGGTCAGCCGGGCGGAGACCTCTCTGAGGAGATCGGCGGGGAGGGAGGACCAGCCGCCGCCGGCCATCATCAGGACAACAGGAGATGGGTTCCCGTGAAAATGTCCAAACTACCAAGAACTATATAATCAATTATATTCATTTATGAATTTTAAATAGTTTGAAACTTTGCAGATGTAAAATGCATGGACACGCCAGCTCTCAGGTTTGTAATTTGGACTTGTTTACGTGTTTATAGAACACGGATGCGTCTACATCTCCTGGGATTGTTAACTCTCTTTTAAACCGTTTGATATTGATATGCTTTGAACAAATTTGTTTCAGAAATTCTCAACGGAGACGTACTACGAACCGAGAAGAGGAGTTTACTAGCTATTACCACAAAGAAAATGCATTTACTTTCTTGGTGGTCTGTAATTCCAAATTCCATACCAAACAAAACATGCCTCTGTCGAATTGCTAAACTTGCACTTCGATTTAAACACACTGTTTCGTAGATCAATGCCAACCTTGTAGGTCGATTTCACTTAAAAACTACACCTTAACATCATCATTATATTGTCGGGGACAGGCCGGGCTGGCTACGCAAAAGAAAATTTTAGTGAAATGAAAACAAAAGTAGGACCAGGTCAAAGAGGAAGGAACCGGATGCACTCGTAGGGGGAAAAAAACGGTCAAGACCCGCGAGCGCCAGCAAGACACTCCGGCGGCAAAGCGGAATGCCGGCGATAAAGCCGAAGAGAGGCACTGAAAACACAACATGAAAAGGCCTTGAAATCACACGCAGGCCGGGCCTGACTGCTGAAAACACACGGGCCGCGGCTGAGGCCCGAACCTCGTTGCCAGCTGAAGGATGGATACTCGTGCAGCACTCTGCATCCGACAGTTAACTCTTGTTTGTCACTTTGTCTGCAACTAACAAAGGTCTGCTCAAAGGCTTCAAAGAAAAAGGTCTGCTCAAAATTCCTTACAAAAAAAAAAGATGTATGTTCAAACAAATAGATGCCTGGCGTGACTCCAGTACAACTTTTCAAACTGAATGAATCCAATACAGTTTTATATGTGCCCTCTGTTCTGCACTACGACATGTACGCATAGTCATGAGATTCACATGGCTCCCGTCCCAAGCTGCTGAACAACAGACCTCTGAACCACCTTGCCTTCGACGTTTATCAAAACCGACTCCTGCCAAATTTGTCAAATGGAAGTTACAAGGAAATTCAAACGTTTCGTATTGATATTGGGGGGCAACTGTCAGCAGAGAACAATAAACTCACCATCTCTAGGGGTGTAACTCTGTGCATGAAGAA
>OAMR01000435.1:252487-318441 GCA_900205405.1 Echinochloa crus-galli
CTCGGTGCCGGAGAGGGGCTCCCACAGCAGGAGCCGCGTCGGGGACTGGTCGTCGTCAACCAGGGCCAGCCAGCCAGCCCAGGACGCGCCGCAGCAGAAGGGGAGGCCGGCCGGAGGAGCGCCAGCTTTTATTCTCTGGGCGTCGGCGCGGGGGAGGCGGAGGGAGTAGTCGTCGATTGGTTCCAGTCCGGTCCGATCCACGCGGTCGGTGAGGATCCATGGGCGGAAGGCGGCGAGGGGAGAGATGGAGGATCGCCAGTGGGTGCAGACCTGGTGGATGTGGAGGTGGTCGGCGTCGAAGGTCAGCCGGGCGGAGACCTCTCTTAGGAGATCGGCGGGGAGGGAGGACCAGCCGCTGCCGGCAATCAACAGGACAACGAGCGAGGGGTTCCCGTGAAACAGCGTTCATTTGGCTGGTGGCTGGTGTTGGTTTTTGCTGAGAGAAAATATTGCTAGCTAGTTGGTGGCTGGTGGATGATACTGATTTTTGCTGAGAGAAAAACACTGCTGGCTGGCTGGTAACCATCCAGCCGAACAGGGAGAAAATGTCCAAACTATCAAGAATCATATAATCAATTATATTCATTTATCAATTTTAAATAGTTTGAAACTTTGCATATGTAAAATGCATGGACACGCCAGCTCTCAAGTTTGACTTGTTTACGTGTTCATAGAACACGGATGCGTCTACATCTCCTGGGATTGTTAACTCTTTTAAACCGTTTGATATTGATATGCTTTGAACAATTTTTTTTCAGAAATTCTCAATGGAGACGTACTACGAACCGAGAAGAGGAGTTTGATATTACTCCCTCCGTCCCGATATGTTAGCATTTTTAGGGTTCAAAATTTATGCTAAAATATAAGGATATGTTAGCATTTTTAGTGTTCAAAATTTATGCTAAAATATAAGAATTTCTAAGGATAGGACAAAACTAAATGAGTTGGTGGGATAGATTGAATAGTTGGTGGGTAGTGTAAAATGAGGGGTATGAAGGTCTTTTAACAGTTCTGTTATTTTTGGCATTTAAATGCTTCAAATGCTCATATTATGGGACAGAGGGAGTAGCTATTACCACAAAGAAAATGCATTTACTTTCTTGATGGTCTGTAATTCCAAATTCCATACCAAACAAAACATGCCTCTGTCGAATTGCTAAACTTGCACTTCGATTTAAACACACCGTTTCGTAGATCAATGCCAACCTTGTAGGTCGATTTCACTTAAAAACTACACCTTAACATCTCTACTACTAATAATTACGTACCGGGGAACCGCGTCCGCATCCTCCATCGCTCCACCAATCACCTCCCCGTGCAATCCTCTTACCGTCAAAATCCGATCCAATGGCTTGAGATCCTCCCCGCCCGCAGCCCTGCGCTCCCCTCCGAAAAAAACCCGCCCCCGACGCTGCGCTCCCCTCCGCAGAAACCCCGCCCGACCACTGCGCTCCCCTCGGCAAGAACTCCGCCCCCGACGCCTGCGCCGCCGTCCCGACGCCGAGATCCACTGCCGCCGCCGCCCTGACGAGTCTGCGCCGCCGCCAAGCCACGCTCCCCGACGCCGAGATCCGCCGACGCCGCCCCGACGCCAAGATCCGCCGCCGCCACCACCGCTCAATCTCCCCCGGCGCCGCCCCCTCGCTCGTCGGCCGCCCGATGAGCCCCCGCATCGGCCGCCAAACACGCCACGGCTGAGGAGCCCGAGGTCACGATCACCCACAAGTTCTCCACGGTAGCGTACCGGCGGCCATGGCGACGAGCTCCAAACCCGCTACACTCCTGACCACTGTGTTGCGAAGTGCGGGGCCATCACGTCCACGACCTGCTCGACGGAACGCCTCACGCACGCAGCTGCGCCGGCTCCCGATTAATGCCTGTTTTTGCTTGATGCAGGGATGTGGCGCTGTACACGCTCGGGGTCGGGGCGCCGTCAACGACAAGGAGCTCCACTTCGTGTACCACAGAGATGGGCAGCCACACATTAAGGTCGAATTCCCCTCGGCTAATCCTCTTCCGTCTTGGTGCGAGTCGGTGGTTGTTCTTGTTGTCGTGCTCCAGATTCCAGTTTTGGTCGTTTTGTTGTTGAACTTGCCTTGCTGTTACATGGTTTTGGTGTCTTATGTAGTCTGTATATAGGCATATAGCAGTGTAGCCTATTGAAATTTCTGCTGCCAATATTCAGATTATACTGTGACATTAAACTGGATCCTTATTTAGTTTAGATTCCTTGTTGCCGATAGCAAAACCTTGTCTTACTAGCTGTTTTAGCTTGTAGTTTAGTCCTTGACTGACCTTTGTCCATCCTGGCTTAATAATTGCAAAGCTCTCGGTTTTATGAATATGTTTATCAGCCACAACTGTCAATTTTGTGTTGATCTGAGAAGTGTTCAAACAAAATGGTCGTACTACAAATGATCCATGGGACAATTTTTAGAGAGGAGTTGGAACCCAATTAGATCAGCACAGTAATACTAGATAAAATGCACTAGAGAAATTCATTTTAATTGAAACCCATTTAGATGAGTATCTATTGGTAAATTTCAGAGTTTCCTGAGCAACACACAGTTTTTAGTTTGTGATACATTTGCAGCACTCCTCTCTATTACATTTGCACACACAGCTGAAGTAAGAAGTTGGCCACTGAATTTTACTACACAATTTTTGAAAGGAGAAGAAGAAATAAGATAGAAAGGAGAGCATGTGAATGAAGAAAAAACTGAGCACAAAGGGTAATCCACTACATTTTCCGTTTACCAGGGATCTCCTTTTTTTCCCGAGGAACCAAGTGGCTGCTGCTTGCGCATGTTATTTGGCATGGCCAAGCATTGCTGCCACAGCAGTGCAATTGTTGTTATCTTACAATTGATCAATGCTGGTCCTTGAAAGGTATTAATTTGTCATTCAATTTGCAGTCTTCAAAGGAGCAGGTTAGACAGAATTCAAAGCAACTATATATGCATGGTATGCTTCCCTTGTGTAGCGTTGCAGCTAACATCAGCATATTTCTCTGCATACATGTTGCAATGATTGCACCAGGAAGGGCTGGCCTTGATGATTGATGTGCTGGGAGCATGAGGGGAAACTCTCACCCTATTCTTCATTGTTTCAGGTAATAAGTTGGATTCTCTCTGTGGTCTAATGAGCTGCTGGGCCTTCAGTTTCTAGGTTACAGAGCTACTCCTTCGAAGTCAATACTTGTTTGGTAAGAAATGTTCATGTTGCATTAGTTTTGGTAGGAAATATGGGTCTGAATTACATTGCCATGGGAGATTCCCTTTCTTAGTAGTTTGAAAGTTTGTCGTGTGGATAGTGTCATCAAGCCTATATTATTCCTCTTATAAAAAAAGCCTATATTATTCCTCTGACTGAGATCTGCTATATTATTCCCTCTGTTGTCCATGTGTACCTCCCAAAATTGGCAACTTTATTTCATATAGATTCGCACGTATATAATTTTCAGATACTGCCTTTTTGTGTAGTTGGTATATATATATATATGTAGAAAAACATATTAACAGAAAATATGAGTAAAGCACTTCTTTCCGTTCAGTCAGTCGAGTTTAACATGTAGCCCTTTTGAATGTATCAATTCTATCCGTAATTTAGCATGCAGATTACCCATTGCTTACACCTATTGTTAATTGACGGAACAATAGATCGAGTTTGCTGATATTTTTTTATTCTTCTACAGTTAGGAGAGCATATATCTCTCTGTACCACATGCACCACATGCAGTAGAAATTTCTCTAGCACATCTTGTTAAAATATACACATGATTCCCTCGTCAGGACAGCATTGGTGTTATTTAGTGAAAAGAATGTGGTTGGTCTGATAAATTTGTCAGGCTGCCATTGCAATGTCTAAGTTTTTTAGCACCACTTGCGATTAGAATCGGATTTTGGGCAGATAGATTTGCATGTTGAAATTATCAGAACTTACATCGAGCTTACATACTTTACAGCAGGCCTAGGGTAATGCCGGTGCAAGACAGCCCACCATGAGGAGAGGTCAATCTTGTCCTTGAATATTGAACCAACAAGTCGTTGGCGCCCGATATAAATATGCCTCTGAGCTAAAATTTTCCACTCTCAAGTGAATGTGTCATGCAATAATTTTCCTATACGCTTATGTAGTTTTCTTGAACATGTTCCTTGTTGAATGAGCTCTTATTAATTCGCATTCCATATGATGCATTATTGCGAGTTTATTGATACTTTAGTGACCGATGTGAACATAGTTGAAATTTCAAAATAGTGCTTGACTTGATATGGTATGACAAAATTTCTATGGATTATTTATCTTTTGCTTGATGCAATACATGAATTGCGCCAAAAGGACCACGCGAATTTAAATTTGTTGAGTTGATTCTCAATAGAATCAAGTGGATTTAACATCACACCTACATGATTGCCTTTTTTTACATCGCCTACATAATTGTTGTTCCTTTCAATTAATAGCTTGCACTATATATAAATTAATAGAATTATAGTATATGCAGTTAAATCAACTACGGTTTTGTAGCCCATCATCCATACCTTTACGAAAAAAATAAAAGTACTAACTTACATGGACTTTGGTGCGACCCTACAACCGTCAAAATTGAATTTTTCGTGTGGTCTATTTATCTTTGCTCCATGTATCATACCCATAGCAACACACGGGCACTTACCTAGTCATCATCATATTGTTGGGGACAGGCCGGCTAAATTTTAGTGAAATGAAAACAAAAGTAGGACCAGGTCAAAGAGGAAGGAACCGGATGCACTCGTAGCGGGAAAAAAAAACTGTCAAGCCAGCGAGAGCCAGCGAGACAAGGAAGGCGTCCAGCGCGGGCACCGGCTCCGGCGGCAAAGCGGAATGCCGGCGATAAAGATGGAGGAGCCGAAGAGAGGCACTAAAAACACAACATGAAAAGGCCTTGAAATCACACGCAGGCCGGGCTTGACTGCTGAAAACACACAGGCCGCGGCTGAGGCCCGAACCTCGTTGCCAGCTGAAGGATGGATACTCGGCAGCCTCTGCATCCGACAGTTAACTCTTGTTTGTCACTTTGTCTGCAACTAACAAAGGTCTGCTCAAAATTCCTTACAAAAAAAAAGATGTATGTTCAAACAAATAGATGCCTGGCGTGACTCCAGTACAACTTTTCACACTGAATGAATCCAATAAAGTTTTATATGCCCTCTGTTCTGCACTACGACATGTACGCGTAGTCATGAGATTCACATGGCTCCCGTCCCAAGCTGCTGAGCAACAGATCTCTGAACCACCTTGCCTTCTACGTTTATCAAAACCGACTCCTGCCACATTTGTCAAATGGAAGCTACATGGAAATTCAAATGTTTCGAATTGATATTGGGGAGCAACTGTCCGCAGAGAACATAAACTCACCATCTCTAGGGTGTAACTCTGTGCATGAAGAACCATCTACCCTGTTTCGTCACCACCAGGGATGGATTTCCAATGTACAATATTGAATTGTCTCGGTGGAAGTATGCCCACAAAACCCACCCGTGCTTACGTATGCGTTCTGTATCATGTACAGGGAGTTAAGTTATAGCAATCATTATTTTTTTTAAAAAAATCTCATCAACAAAGAGAACAGAATTTACCACTTCATATTTTGCAAAAATATGCTGAAATGGCACATAGAACTTCATTGTTTCGGGTGCTTCAGACTCATTGCAAACAACTAATGGATCATATCCAACAACTATTTTCCTGTCTTAAAAAAAAGAATGTCACCCACTATGGTTACAAACAATAGTTTGATGCACTGAAATATTTGTTTCTCCAATAACTCTACAAAGAAATGCATAAACAAAGGAGAACTGGTAGTAAACACTTACCAATTACCACTGGTCAGTGCTAGTGATTGCTCCAACCATTTAGTTTGTTCCCTATATGACACGCTTATTTTTCCATCATGTAGAGGTTCCTTGTAAAAGAATGACAAATCAGTGTTTAGGAATCCATAAAAGTTACCATATCTGATATCTAACGTGATGTACTGCTGATTATCAGACAGGCACGATGCCAAAGAAACTGGAAGTTGCTCAAGGTGTAATACCTGCAGAGCCCCAGTGTCCAGACCAACGATATCTAGAACCTGATCATTGACACATTCACTTTCTTAACAAAGTTACCGAGTATCCGCCCATGCGATGATGTAGTAGAATACCTGAAGGAGAACAATGTTGATGGTCTCACAATGTAACTGTAGAACTAAATTTATTAATGTGGTTGCAGATGTAGAAACAACTAGCTTTACCAAGGTATATTCAGAGCTTGGAAGTACATGGAACCCTGAAAGAGAAGAAGGAAACAACTTAACATTTCACTCAATTACAAAAAAGTTCCTTGACTACCATATCAGTAATGGACAGTGAAATACATTAGACATGACTCCAATCTCATTAGTGCAAGTTAGTTACTTACATTTTGCCAAAGTGGGTCATTCTCCCCCGATTGAGCAACATCCAACACGAACTTGACATCATAAACCTCTGCAACAGCCTCCATCTTCATAAAAAATAATTTTAATCAGAATAGCAAATCTAGATCAGATATGCATACTTCTTCTGTACGTGCAAGTTTCTTCAAGCGAACGAAACAGCATAATTGTCATCAATATAATCACAGACAAGACATTTCGAAGCCGCACAAGCGCATTGAAGTTTCACACCGCTTAATCCAACATCAACAGGAAAATATACCAGGCGAGTGGCAAAGCAGACCTAACCTATCACACTAAGTTCACTATTATATGAACACACTACGGTGCGGCCGTAACCAGTCCATAAGGTGGCCTGAGAATAGAATACAACACCACAATTCAGAACCCAGTCCGGGTAGCAGACGAGGCATGATCAGGAGGACCAGTGGCACATGCGCCTCATCAGAGAAGGCGCGTGCTGCATGTGCCGTCATCCCAGATAGGTCCAATGCCAGTCTTGGATCTGCAAATGTGCAAGCCATCATCACTCTTCCGTGAATCAGTGTGAAAGCATCGCCTGTTAGGAGCACGAGAGTATGCTCGCGCCACGCGCAGGCAATCAAATGAGCAAATCGCCGATGACATCTTCGCTCCGAATGACTTCCATTGGTCCAGCAAACCATGGATCAACTATTGCTATTGTTTCGAACTTAAGATGCCGTACTGCGGCAGATCGATCAAGACGGGCGATTTACGCGGCTGATCCAATCATCCAATTCAACGTAACGACAAATGCAGGCTAACAAAGACAATCAAGCAATGACGCAGGAATGCGCTAAGCAATGCGGCAATCGGAATTGCCCAAAACGCCACAAGGTTGAGGATACCCACACGGACCACGAAGAACACGGCGAGCCCACAGAAGACGCCTGGGGACCGGATCGTCGTGGAGAGGGATCGGAAAGAGTAGAAGCCGCGCACCTGCCTCAGTACCCGAGCCTGCTCGGCGGGCGCCCGCGGGCCGCCGGCGACGGTGAGGAAGGCGACGCCGCCTCCGCCGCGCGCCCCGCCCGAGCGCGTCCACCCCGCCCGCCCCCGCCCCGCGGGAAGAGCTGCGGCTCGCCGAGGCTGAAGGCCGCGTAGAGCGCGAGGCACAGCGCGGCCTGCAGGGCCACCGTGCGGCGCCACGGCAGCTGGCGCCTGCGGTCCACCCCCGCCTCTTCTTCCATTGCCGTGGTCTGGAGAGGCGGAGTACCCGGGACGGATCACTGGACCTGGTGCTTGCCGTCACTCCCGTCTCTCAGCCTTGCCGCAGGTCGCGACGGAGACCACGGCAGTGTTTATCATATCATTGCGCAAGGACGAACGAAAACAACGACAGAAAGCGACATCACAAACGGCCTCATCACAAACGGTTTTTCAAAACTGTTTGTGATACCGATGATGATGTGGACACCTTACATGTTGAGAAGAATTTTTTAGTGGGGATGATCTATATAGGTTATATAGATATTGGTTTTATAGATGTAGATTCTGCTGCATATGCTATAACTCTATTAATTTATAACATTGCAAGCTATTAATTGAACGGAATGTAGGTGATGTAAAAAAAGGCAATCATGTAGGTGTGATGTTAAATCCACTTGATTCTATTGAGAATCAACTCAACAAATTTAAATTCGCGTGGTCCTTTTGGCGCAATTCATGTATTGCATCAAGCAAAAGATAAATAATCCATAGAAATTTTGTCATACCATATCAAGTCAAGCACTATTTTGAAATTTCAACTATGTTCACATCGGTCACTAAAGTATCAATAAACTCGCAATAATGCATCATATGGAATGCGAATTTAAATTTGTTGAGTTGATTCTCAATAGAATCAAGTGGATTTAACATCACACCTACATGATTGCCTTTTTTTACATCGCCTACATAATTGTTGTTCCTTTCAATTAATAGCTTGCACTATATATAAATTAATAGATTTATAGTATATGCAGTTAAATCAACTACGGTTTTGTAGCCCATCATCCATACCTTTACGAAAAAAATAAAAGTACTAACTTACATGGACTTTGGTGCGACCCTACAACCGTCAAAATTGAATTTTTCGTGTGGTCTATTTATCTTTGCTCCATGTATCATACCCATAGCAACACACGGGCACTTACCTAGTCATCATCATATTGTTGGGGACAGGCCGGGCTAAATTTTAGTGAAATGAAAACAAAAGTAGGACCAGGTCAAAGAGGAAGGAACCGGATGCACTCGTAGCGGGAAAAAAAAACTGTCAAGCCCAGCGAGAGCCAGCGAGACAAGGAAGGCGTCAGCGCGGGCACCGGCTCCGGCGGCAAAGCGGAATGCCGGCGATAAAGATGGAGGAGCCGAAGAGAGGCACTAAAAACACAACATGAAAAGGCCTTGAAATCACACGCAGGCCGGGCTTGACTGCTGAAAACACACAGGCCGCGGCTGAGGCCCGAACCTCGTTGCCAGCGGAAGGATGGATACTCGGGCAGCCCTCTGCATCCGACAGTTAACTCTTGTTTGTCACTTTGTCTGCAACTAACAAAGGTCTGCTCAAAATTCCTTACAAAAAAAAAATATGTATGTTCAAACAAATAGATGCCTGGCGTGACTCCAGTACAACTTTTCACACTGAATGAATCCAATAAAGTTTTATATGCACCCTCTGTTCTGCACTACGACATGTACGCGTAGTCATGAGATTCACATGGCTCCCGTCCCAAGCTGCTGAGCAACAGATCTCTGAACCACCTTGCCTTCTACGTTTATCAAAACCGACTCCTGCCACATTTGTCAAATGGAAGCTACATGGAAATTCAAATGTTTCGAATTGATATTGGGGAGCAACTGTCCGCAGAGAACCATAAACTCACCATCTCTAGGGGTGTAACTCTGTGCATGAAGAAACCATCTACGCCTGTTTGGTCACCACCAGGGATTGGATTTCCAGTGTACAATATTGAATTGTCTCGGTGGAAGTGCCCACAAAACCCACTCGTGCTTACATATGCGTTCTGTATCATGTACAGGGAGTTGAGTTATAGCAATCATATTTTTTTTAAAAAAATCTCATCAACAAAGAGAACAGAAGTTTACCACTTCATATTTTGCAAAAATATGCTGAAATGGCACATAGAACTTCATTGTTTCGGGTGCTTCAGACTCATTGCAAACAACTAATGGATCATATCCAACAACTATTTTCCTGTCTTAACAAAAAAGAATGTCACCCACTATGGTTACAAACAATAGTTTGATGCACTGAAATATTTGTTTCTCCAATAACTCTACAAAGAAATGCATAAACAATATGGAGAACAGGTAGTAAACACTTACCAATTACCACTGGTCAGTGCTAGTGATTGCTCCAACCATTTAGTTTGTTCCCTATATGACACGCTTATTTTTCCATCATGTAGAGGTTCCTTGTAAAAGAATGACAAATCAGTGTTTAGGAATCCATAAAAGTTACCATATCTGATATCTAACGTGATGTACTGCTGAATATCAGACAGGCACGATGCCAAAAGAAACTGGAAGTTGCTCAAGGTGTAATACCTGCAGAGCCCCAGTGTCCAGACCAACGATATCTAGAACCTGATCATTTGACACATTCACTTTCTTAACAAAGTTACCGAGTATCCGCCCATGCGATGATGTAGTAGAATACCTGAAGGAGAAGCAATGTTGATGGTCTCACAATGTAACTGTAGAACTAAATTTATTAATGTGGTTGCAGATGTAGAAACAACTAGCTTTACCAAGGTATATTCAGAGCTTGGAAGTACATGGAACCCTGAAAGAGAAGAAGGAAACAACTTAACATTTCACTCAATTACAAAAAAGTTCCTTGACTACCATATCAGTAATGGACAGTGAAATACATTAGACATGACTCCAATCTCATTAGTGCAAGTTAGTTACTTACATTTTGCCAAAGTGGGTCATTCTCCCCCGATTGAGCAACATCCAACACGAACTTGACATCATAAACCTCTGCAACAGCCTCCATCTTCATAAAAAAATAATTTTAATCACAATAGCAATTCTAGATCAGATCTGCATACTTCTTCTGTGCAGTTTCTTCAGCGAACGAAAAACAGCATAATTGTCAGTCGATATAATCATAGACAACAAGACATTTCCAAGCCGCACTAAGCATATTGAATTTTCACACCGCTTAACTCAACATCAACAGGAAAATATGCCAGGCGAGTGGCAAAGCAAACCTAACCTATCACTAATTTTTCTTATGAACACATTCTACGGTGTGGCTGTAACCAGTCAATAATGTGGCCTGAGAATATAATACAACACCACAATTCAGAACCCAGTCCGGGTAGCAGACGAGGCATGATCAGGAGGACCAGTGGCACATGCGCCTCATCAGAGAAGGCGCGTGCTGCATGTGCCGTCATCCCAGATAGGTCCAATGCCAGTCTTGGATCTGCAAATGTGCAAGCCATCATCACTCTTCCGTGAATCAGTGTGAAAGCATCGCCTGTTAGGAGCACGAGAGTATGCTCGCGCCACTCGCGCAGGCAATCAAATGAGCAAATCGCCGATGACATCTTCGCTCCGAATGACTTCCATTGGTCCAGCAAACCATGGATCAACTATTGCTATTGTTTCGAACTTAAGATTGCCGTACTTGCGGGATCAGACGGGCGATTTGCGCGTTGGTGATCCAATTCAACGTAACGACAAAAATGCAGGGCTAAACCAAGCAATGCGGCAATGCCTCAAGACTCAAGTTGCCACAAGGCGGAGGATTGCCCACACCATCCACGAAGAACACGGCGAGCCGCGAGCCCACAGAAGACGCCTGGGGACCGCGGATCGTCGTGGAGAGGGATCGGAAAGAGTAGAAGCCGCGCACCTGCCTCAGTACCCGAGCCTGCTCGGCGGGCGCCCGCGGGCCGCCGGCGACGGTGAGGAAGGCGACGCCGCCTCCGCCGCGCGCGCCCCGCCCGAGCGCGTCCACGCCGCCCCCGCCCCCGCCCCCGCCCCGCGGGAAGAGCTGCGGCTCGCCGAGGCTGAAGGCCGCGTAGAGCGCGAGGCACAGCGCGGCCTGCAGGGCCACCGTGCGGCGCCACGGCAGCTGGCGCCTGCGGTCCACCCCCGCCTCTTCTTCCATTGCCGTGGTCTGGAGAGGGCGGAGTACCCGGGACTGGATCACTGGACCCCTGGTGATGCTCGCCGTCACTCCCGTCAGCTCTCAGCCTTGCCGCAGGTCGCGACGGAGACCACGGCAGTGTTTATCATATCATTGCCGCGGACGAACGAAAACAACGAGGTACCCAATGATGATCCATTCCATAATAACAAGGGCAATCCCAACCCAATAACTAGGATGATGTCCATAGCATTAAATAAGGTGCCATGTATGATAAAAGATGATGTGGCAAGTGAGTTAATGAAGAAAGATGAGGAAACCGGGTCTTGTGGGAGACATGGTTTCTACACGCTATCCAAGAAGTGAAATACATTAGACATGACTCCAATCTCACTAGCACAAGTTAGTTAATTACATTTTGCCAAAGTGGGTCATTCTCTCCCAATTGAGTAACATCCAACACGAACCTGACTTCATAAATCTCTGCAACAGCCTCCATCTTCATACAAAAATAATTTTAATCAGAATAGCAAATCTAGATCAGATATATGCATACTTCTGTGCAATTTCTTCAAGCGAACAAAACATCATTGTCAATCAATATAATCACAGACAGCAAGACATTTCCAAGCCACACCAAACGCATTGAAGTTTCACACCGCTTAATCCAACACCAACAGGAAAATATACCAGGCGAGTGGCAAAGCAGACCCAACCTATCACTAAGTTTACTTAATTATATGAACACACACACTCTACGGTGTGGCCGTAACCAGTCCACTGGTGGCCTGAGAATAGAATACAACACCACAATTCAGAACCCAGTCCGGGTAGCAGACGAGGCATGATCAGGAGGACCAGTGGCACATGCGCCTCATCAGAGAAGGCGCGTGCTGCATGTGCCGTCATCCCAGATAGGTCCAATGCCAGTCTTGGATCTGCAAATGTGCAAGCCATCATCACTCGTTCCGTCCGTCAATCAGTGTGAAAGCATGGCCGGTTAGGAGCACGAGAGCATGCTCGCGCGCACACGCGCAAATGAGCAAATCGCCGATGGCATCTTCGCTCCGAATGACTCGCTATTGGCCCAACAAACCATGGATCAACTATTCCTATCGTTTGGAACTTAAGATCACCATATACTCGCGGCCAGATCGATCAAACGGGCGATTTACGCGGCACTGATCCAATCATCCAATTCAACGTGACGACAGGAATGCAGCGCTAACAAAGATCCAATCATCCAATTCAACGTGACGACAGGAATGCAGCGCTAACAAAAGCAATGCGGCAATGCCGGAATGCCCCCAAACTGCCACAAGGTTGAGGATAACCCACACGGGACCACGAAGAACACGGCGAGCCCACAGAAGACGCCAGGGGACCGGATCGTCGTGGAGAGGGATCGGAAAGAGTAGAAGCTGCGCACCTGCCTCAGTAACCGGGCCTGCTCGGCGGGCGCCCGCACGCCGCCGGCGACGGTGAGGAAGGCGACGCCGCCTCCGCCGCGCGCGCCCCGCCCGAGCGCGTCCACGCCGCCCCCGCCCCCGCCCCCGCCCCGCGGGAAGAGCTGCGGCTCGCCGAGGCTGAAGGCCGCGTAGAGCGCGAGGCACAGCGCGGCCTGCAGGGCCACCGTGCGGCGCCACGGCAGCTGGCGCCTGCAGTCCACCCCCGCCTCTTCTTCCATTGCCGTGGTCTGGAGAGGGCGGAGTACCCGGGACTGGATCACTGGACCCCTGGTGATGCTCGCCGTCACTCCCGTCAGCTCTCAGCCTTGCCGCAGGTCGCGACGGAGACCACGGCAGTGTTTATCATATCATTGCCGCGGACGAACGAAAACAACGAGGTACCCAATGATGATCCATTCCATAATAACAAGGGCAATCCCAACCCAATAACTAGGATGATGTCCATAGCATTAAATAAGGTGCCATGTATGATAAAAGATGATGTGGCAAGTGAGTTAACGAAGAAAGAGGAGGAAACCGGGTCTTCTAGCCTTAGGCCAGTCTCAGTGGGAGGGTCATCGACACAGTTACCTAGACTGGAATCTTAAGAACTGTGCCAGTGGAGGGTCATGGTGATGACCCTCCTCTCATATTTCACGACCCTCCTCTTTTCTCTCTCGTAATACTATTGGTACATGTTATCAAATTTAATGTCTATGACACTCCCGTGACCCTTCTACTGAGACTGGCCTGAGACATGGTTTCTACACGCTATCCAAGATAAGATGAGAGAGGAGCAGCATTTAATTTAGTTATAGAGCATCAGTGTCTGCTTTAGAAGGGTAGTGTCTTGTACTAGTTTCTTGATGATGTGGAGGTTATGGACATCAGTACTGGTGCCTTGGGTTGGGACCGCCCTAAATAAATAAAATATCCTGTGAGGGGACCACCGGACCAGGTGTCGGACAGGCACAGAAGTTAATGTTCTACCACGCCGATGCCGATGTGGGGTTCATGGCCACCATCTTCTAACTTATCGTCAGACTTCCTCGTCACAGACTCACAGTTCTCAATGGATTGGTTTCATCGCCTACGCAGCAGAATGAAGATTGTATACTCCTTAGAGTATGGACACGGTTTATCCAGACCATAGATTCTGTCCTAGGGATGCGATGTTGAAAACATGGATAGCAGAATAGGTCCCATCGGTGAATAGCCTGTCCCCTGTACCGGCTGCCATACGGTATGCACCTGTTCATCTATTCGGTACTACGGAGTATACTGCATGGAAGCTGTACCAACTAATGGCCGAATAAAATATAGGTCTCTCCTCCTCTCCAGATTCAAAACCATTTGAACCTTCCACGCTCTCTCTCTCTCTCTTCTTCCGTTTCCTCCTCTCTCTCTCATCTCACCGGCCAGATCCACCGCCGGCAGGACCAGATCCGCCGCGGGCAAGACCAGGTCCGCCAGCGGCAGTACCAGATCCGGCCCGTGTGATGATGGCCAGGCTCTCGGGCGACGGCAGTCCAGGGCTGGAACGCGGCCGCCGGGCTTGGAGGGAAGAAGAGCGGCGACGCGCCCGCGCCCGGCGGGAGCTTCGGCGGCTGGTGTCCCGACCAGTTGAAGACCTGCGGCGGTGGCCGCGCGACCGGCGCCGGCGCCTGCTCCTGGCCGCCGGACCGCCGCCGGAGACGGCGACCCGAGCGCGGTGGCCGGCGGCGGGGCGGTGGTGGTTGAGGCCGAGCTCGGCGAGGTCGTAGCCGAGGAGCAGCGCGAGGGCGCCGCCCATGCTGTGGCCGGCGAGGTTGAAGCTGGCGTCCTCGTCACCCGGGCACGCGGTCGCCGGGCCGTGCGGGAAGAGCGGCAACGCGCCCGTGCACCGCGGGAGCTGCGGCGGCTGGTGTCCCGGCCAGTTGAAGAGCTGAAGTGGTGGCCGCGCGGCCGACACCGGCGCCTGCTTGAGCGGTCTGGCGTCGACGCCTGCTCTTGGCCGCCGGACCGCCGCCCGTGGCCGTGCTCGTCTCGCGGTCTGGCGTCTGCGTTAGTTCAGGCCGGATCTGGGCTAGCTCAGGCCGGATCCAGGCTGACCTCGTGCTCGCGGGTCACGGCTGCATCTGCCGGGTGGAGAAGCACCATTCAGCGAGCTTCCCCCGAGCTTTGCTGCTTGGCGGCGAGCTGACATTCATTGACGTCCAAGATGTCAGGTGAGAGCACTTCGTCCGGAGTCCTGTGCTTTGTACCTGTTCGTCGTGCCGTCGTGGATAGCATTGTTTTACCTGTTCTTTTTCGAATGGCTTTATTTTGGTCCTTATCTGTTTCTCACTATGCATTATTGCTTGACGATAGGTATGAAGCTATATTTTTGTACTCTTGAGACCTCGTTACTTTTTTGGTGTATTCTTAAAATATACCTCTTCAAATTTCACAAGCTTCTGTTGGAATGCCGCGCAGGAGAGCAGAACCCAAGCAACTGGCCTTCTCTGCTGCCCTTGGAGTCACCATTGGAATCTGTCCAATATGTGGTAAGGAGCTTCCCCCTGCATTTCATTCTCCCAATTTCTTCTGGTGAAGCTGGAATGGCCATCCATCCTGACCATCTCCCAAGTCAGTAACTTAGTATGCTGTCAACAGTTTTCATGTTCTTGATTTATCCCAACCATCATTTTAGCAGTATCCAAAAGGGTGAAAAAAAACTTTGCCTTGGAGTACATATGAGTATCACATGAAACAGCTATTCAGTGGAGTCCAAAAATTTCACAAATTTTGAATGGCACTTATGCTTAATCATGCGTGCACTGATTCTGTAGCTGAAACTTTTTGGCACATATGACAGTGTTTGCGCAAAAGTAGGCATCATTGCATCTATCGGCGATCCTATCATATGTTCCTCAAAGCATCATCATTTATCCTTGAACCTTTTGTTATTGCAGGGACCCCTGTTATTCTTGGCGGTGTTGCTGTAGCAATGTTGGGAAGCCGTTGCAATGCTGTTGCTACCGTCGCTCCAAGGGAGCCGTCGCGCCGAGCAACAGCAGTACGTCGACACCGAGCCAAGCTCGAGCAGCGGCAGCTTGTCACCATCACTACGATAGAGCCGCCACGCTGAGCGAGCAGCAGATACCAATAGCAGCAGCTCTGCACCGAGCTCCAGCAGCAACAGCTCATTGCCTCTGTCAATAGCGGAGAATCTCACTGGTGAGCACAATCAAGTATGCATTCAGCTATTGTACGCCTGTTCTTGGGGATAAGATCGCTTGCTGAGTGAATGAGAATGTGCTTATCCTATTAAAAAAAACTCATGGCCCTCTCATGCAGGTATTAGCAATATTACCAACACTGCTTCCCTAGCTCATCCTGTTCTTGTTAGATTGTTCCTTATGGTTATCCATCCATCAATTAATCTAAACCATTTCTTTTTTCTCTTTTACTTTTTTCAATGCCAGGTGCTATTATGTACATACAAGAGATTTTGAAATGCATGTAAGTAGAACAGAATTTTTGAAACGGAATTCAAGTACATTATACATTATAGTATGTTGATTTGAATTTCCCCACCGTATTGAGCTTAGTGGCTGCAATATTTTTTATAATCTATTCTTAAGTTTTCACTAGTGTAGTTCTGTTGTATAAATGATGTTTACTTGTATAAATAAAACATAAAGTATGGTACAGATAGAACATTAACTATGGTAGAGATTCAAACATAATTTTTAGGATCTTGATCTTTCTTTTAGATTAGAAGCTGCTCGGCTGTAGAAATGCTCCTTGCCGGGACAATGCTCCATTTGTTTGCTCAGCTGCTCAGCTGTTCAGTAAAATTTTGTAGTTCAGTGATGCATGTGAATAGAATTGATTTTTTGAAACAGAATCTATGGTAAAGATTTTAGAGGTGTATGAATAAAAGGCATGTACAAATGCAATTTGATTGCATGTAAACCATTTGTACATCATCGAAATATATAGTGATTTGTGCTTGCTTCTGTTTTTCCAATTTCTTATTTTTTGTGACAATGTTTGAAAGCTGCTTAGATCCATAGCTGTTTAATGCCACTGAGTACATGTGCTTTCCTTGATTAGGAGTACTGTATGCTGATGAAACTGGAGTGGCTTTCTATACAAATATTAGTGATGATGAAGATAACATCACGAATTTCTATACAAATATTTGCAAATGTAGAGTCTGTGTTGTTGATTATGCCGCCATTCCTCTAATCTTCAGCAAGGCAGATGAACAAGAGGATAAGAAGGATGCGCCAAGGCCTGTGACATACTCCTACTCTTTCTTCCACCTCATCCTCTCCCTGGCCAGCATGTACTCAGCAATGCTCTTGACTGGATGGTCAACCTCCATTGGTACTGGTCATACCAATTGTGCTTTATTATGCAATGGTTTTTTTTGTGGGTGATTCTTCTAGTCTTGACTCATCTGTGGCCTAACATGAATCCTGCTACTTCCAGCAACCGAACAAGAGGGTGCACAGGCGTATGACATCGCGACACTGAAGTTCAGGGGTGAGAACGCCGTCACCTGGTTGTTTAGCCCGGATGGTATTGCTTAATTAAGTCCTGATGTACTGATGTATTACAAGAAAAAATAAATTACTGCTTCATGTTCATTTATTTGTTTTGGGATGGTACATGTACAAGAGCGATATATCTGATATCTTGATAAATATTTTTGATATTTGTGGTAATATGGATTTGGTAGTGGTGCAAGGTCTGTATTATGAGCAGTACATGTGGTGTCATTGGAGTTTTTAGGTCTGAAGATATATTCATATATTGATGTTTTGTTTTATATGACTTGATTGCATATACATCTTAGCGGATTTCCAATAAAGACAGTTAAAGCTCTACTAGCCTGTAACGAATAATGTAACCACAGAGAAGCTATTTATTCAATAAAAACCTCAAATCATTGCACAGAAGATTTATGTGTAGAATCAATTGCCATGAACTATGTTTTTTTCTTAATTTTTAGATGCGTGGATGCCTGGTCTTGCAATTCCTTTACCATTCTTGAAGAAATACCAAACCGAATGGATGGATCCACATTTTTTTTTATCTTTGGATTCATATTTTGAAGATGGACGCCAGTAACCTGTACAACCACTGATGGTAGGCCGGCTGTGCATGGTACTTGTTAAGAATGTACTAAGATGGTAGGCTGGTTGTACATGGTACTTGTTTGGAAGGTGGCTACTGTATCAGCGTTGGGAGGATGAATAACCATCATGACCAACATGCATGTTTGGAAGGTGCAAGTGGGCTGGCGCCATTTAATTGACACGGTACAGCATGTCTTCTTTGTGGACGGGAGAGGTCCCGAAGCGTCAGGCCTTTATGTCCCATCGGACTGAAGAGGCACATGCTTCGGGGGACATATACGTGACACAGTACCGTGAAAAAAATAGAGATAGAGGAAATACAGGCAGATAAGACAATGACGCACGGATCTAGAGGGGGGCTAGAGGGGGAATAAAGGACCTGGATAGACCCTGTACCTCCACGACGGTGTAAACTCCGTTTTTCGCTACGCAGCATCAGCAATCAATCATCGCTAAAAGAGACCCTGAACACCGATTGAGACATAGACTAGAGCATGACATCACGGAATGACAGAAATGGAGCATGCAAAAAGTGAAAACATACCACACAGGCAAACGAAACCGGGAAACTTAGGATTTATCAGAACGGGTTCGATGGTACGCATTTGCAGTAACAGCATTAAGGTTTGCGATGTCTTTTCGCATAAAAACGATGCCTAGGGGTGCTTCACTTCATGTTACAATATATGGTAGATTCTGACCACCAGTCATAAGTAAACTAACGGGAGTTTCCTTTCCTATCAGGCTATCACTCTGTCAACTACACATCAGCCGTCGACTTCCATCATGTCCGGCTTGGCAGCCGAAGACTCACCATTCGCTGCCTGAGGACCTGAATCTTGCGGAGGTGCAGCAGCTTCTTTGGAGTTGGCATCTACGGCTTCCTCTTTGATGGCACTGGCACTACCGTTCTGTTGGGGTTGCAAGGCCTGAACAACACCCTCGCACAAAGTTTCGAACTGATGAAGGCTATTGGCCAAACTAGAAGACGCGGACTTAACACCAAAGAACGAATTGAGCGCAGGAGCACCACTTTCTTCAAGCACACCACACATCTGCAGGGCATACACAGACAGGGGTTAAACCGAGAAAAAGAAACCATGTGTTCGCTCACGACTAGTGAAAACTCAGCTCCATTACGCACCTTGTTGTAAAGATGGGGAACTTGTGACTGGCCACCTGTGCCATCAGGAGCCACTTTGTTGGTAGCTGGAAACGAGGATCCCAGTTATCACAAGAAACAATGAGCAAATCTCAAAGTATATGTCTACAGCATCACAATTTTAGAGATGGCAGAGAATATAGGACAACCACCATGCAACACATGATTAAGGGCCTATTTGGTTTGGAGTCGGTTTGGAGGGGCTTATAATAAGCCCCTCCAAATAAGCCTCTTTTTAACCAAACAGGAGGGGCTTATTTTTGTAAGCCCTTCATAAGCCCATAAGCACCCAGGGAGGTGCTTTTGAGGCTTATTTTGCATGAGCTCCACAAGAATCGCCCCACTTTCCACTATATGAGCCTAAAGAACAAAACACCTCTTAGGGGGCATATGGAGAGGCTTATAATAAGCCCCTCCAAACCAAACAGGGCCTAAAATAGTGAAGTATCCGGTATCCGCACACAAGCATGTTATGTCTCTTTCTGCATAGATGGAGGGAAGGAATATGTAGGGATCGGAGGTCACTTACAAATTGGCTCAAGATTTTGCAATTCCACCAACAATTCATTGATATCTCGAACAGCTGGAGCATGTCCAGCTGGAATACCTTGTTCAGCAATATCATCAGGAACAGGAGTATTTGACTTTATCTGCCAAAAAACAGAACTATGCCTTAACAAATGCCCTTCAACAAAGATACTACAAAAAAGCTAGTGTGTACTTCCAGGAGAGTCTGTGTGCATGTATGTTGAGGGAAAAAAGCCTGGCACCGTACCACAGCATATTCTAGATCCAGGCATCTCTCGAGGATATGGTATCTCTTTCTCAAGAACTCAACTATCTTCCTCTGGATCTCCTTGTAATGGGCGCCTGCTGAGTTCACCTGACCTTCCTGTGCACCTTCTAGATTTCCCTGGAAATCCAATTAGAAAATACAAGAAAGGTAAAGAGTCAGTCACTTAGAAATTAGGAAAAAAGACAGTGAGAGCATACTAACATTTTCCCCATTGTTTAACTGAGCACCCACTATTTCATTAATGGATGGGAGATTCAGCTCTCGTCGTGCAGCCTCAAAAAGCCCATTTTCTCTGTCATCTGATATATACTGCCACCTCGCATATCCATGCCTAATGAAGGGAAAACAAATCCATTATGTTATGTTAATACCTTAAACAGTAACGTTGCTACAGCATAAGGAAAAAAATGGATAAATAATGCACTGCCATGAGGAAAACACATGCAAAATCATCTTTAACGTATAAAACAAATTAAAGGCATTCACGTGCAGATCAAATATCGCAGCTTAGTCCTTAAAACACTGCAGCTTTCATTAAGCATTCTAAAAGAACAGCTTCGTTAAGCTGTCCACATAATTGTAATTGTAAGGATCTCTAGACATATGGAGTCAAAATAGAATTGAAGTTATATATCCATCGTGGAGTTCATCTGGTTCATATGTGATACTTCAGTTTGCTTTCTTCCATTCAAGTTAAGCTGAATTGTTTGCTTTAATTAAACAGTATTCCTGACACAATGTCTCAAAATGCACCTAGGGACTAGGCGGACACCTCGGCACCAACTGGAAGCTATGGAGAGGATGCCTGTTAGGGGAACCCTGACTTCTAAGCCCAGTAGGTCCACTGAGACCAAGAAGCATGATGATAACCAAGGTTCCCTCCATGCACTACAGTACTTCACCTCCTACCGCGCCACCCCCTTCGCCTACAATACCCGCCGCCACCATACTAAAAAAAAATGCAACCTGCTGTACTGCCAATAACCCGCAGGTCTGCAAGTGACCCTAACACATCCGCCATGCCTGCTGACACATAATCCAAGTATAAACATTGACCTTTTAAAGCTATTCTAGCCACAAAACTTATTCCAGCCGCTAGGCTAGTTACAGGAATGGATAATGTAAAGGTAACAAAGTGAAATGTCAGCAGATACGTACTTTAGTATCCCTTTCAGTAACAGTAAATCATGTTCCGCTTTCCATATTCTTCCACCAGATAATCCTTGGAATTCACAGAGCAAGTAATTAGGAAAGAGGTTTGTATTTTTTCCTTGTCCCATGGCAGCAACCTGGAACCACAGAGACAGGGCAATGTTAGACGATACAAAGGTTGCCTCATTGACAACAGAATTACACATCATAGTACCATTATCAATAGCTTCCAAATTATGATAGAGAACAGACTTACTTCAAAAGAACACACCAGTTAAATTACAGTAGAGTTCAGCATTAGTTGCATATTATGTACGAAAGTATATAGCACCCATAGGACAATCATATTTCTATTAAGCATCATCACCTTGGGTGCTCACAAGATTCTTTTATGTTTTAAGTCATGATAAGATGCCAATACCAACTGAAAGCCACATGTACCTTCTCCTCGATAAGGGATATGTTTGCCATCCTGACCAACACATCATCAACACGCATCCCTTCCTTTGGAACACCATCTGCATTCATGCATATGGACGATAAGAACGTAGCTAGAGTACAAATGATAGTAGCCAGCTCTACGCTCAATTTACCTGAAAAATAGTCTGAATCATTAATGTCATCAACAAGATGAGCCATGACGAGTTCAGCATATCTGCAAGAATAGTTATAGAATAAAGTTATAGAATAAGTAAATAAAAAGTACTAAAGATATTGCAAGAAACCATTTTCAGGACTAAAAAAAGATTGCCTTAGTGCTCGCGAAAATTGGCTTATTTAGTGTTTCACCTGGGAAGCCATTCAGTAATAGCAGAAGAGACCTCTTGACTATAGGCACTATACAAACCTTCCCAATACGTAAGTGGGTGTACAAAATTAGGTGCATGCTCAAATATAAATTATTCTCGTAGGTTCTACAAGGAAAAAGCAATGCTAGAGCTATGTAACAGGGACAGCATCCCGACGCATGTTCCGTGTTCATACGAGTTACTTCAGCTTCAAGCTTACTTGAATTTCAACTGAGTAACCTTATTAATTGTCAATCTATCATTAGCTGCAGTTTTCTCACTACTTCACGATTGCTTGGAAATGCAGAGTAAGCATACCACTATGACATGGAATCATCCTGCAGCACTGGCCTAAGCTACTAGCACTTTGGAGATATTCTGGCTTTGGTGGCTGTTGGCTTAATTTTTTTACTTGCAGACATAATCTGGCTTTGGTGGCTGTTGGCTTAATTTTTTACTTGCAGACATAATCGGCTTTGGTGGCAATTGACTTAATTTGGTGTCCTTATGTGATGATATCAAATCTTTTTGTCATAGACAAATGCTGGCTATCCAGATCTGCGATGTAACTGATACAACATGAGCCCACCCAAGCATATTGGTGTGTACATTCTTACTCTCACTACCAATAGTTGGCTGTCGTCTCAATATGCCTGCATAGTGCTTACTCTAACTACCAGTAGTCAACTGTCGTCTCATAGAAAAGGATGCCAGCCGCTACCCAGATCTGCAATGTAATTGATACAACATGAGCCCACCCAAGCATATTGGTGTGTACATTCTTACTCTCACTACCAATAGTTGGCTGTCGTCTCAATATGCCTGCTTAGTGCTTACTCTAACTGCCAGTAGTCAACTGTTGTCTCAATGTGTCTCAATGTGTCTCAGAAGTCAGAACCACACAAGCATATCCCTGTGTACTGCTTACTCTCACTACCAATAGTTGGCTGTCGTCTCAATATGCCTGCTTAGTGCTTACTCTAACTGCCAGTAGTCAACTGTTGTCTCAATGTGTCTCAATGTGTCTCAGAAGTCAGAACCACACAAGCATATCCCTGTGTACTGCTTACTCTCACTACCAATAGTTGGCTGTCGTCTCAATATGCCTGCTTAGTGCTTACTCTAACTGCCAGTAGTCAACTGTTGTCTCAATGTGTCTCAATGTGTCTCAGAAGTCAGAACCACACAAGCATATCCCTGTGTACTGCTTACTCTCACTACCAATAGTTGGCTGTCGTCTCAATATGCCTGCTTAGTGCTTACTCTAACTGCCAGTAGTCAACTGTTGTCTCAATGTGTCTCAATGTGTCTCAGAAGTCAGAACCACACAAGCATATCCCTGTGTACTGCTTACTCTCACTACCAATAGTTGGCTGTCGTCTCAATATGCCTGCTTAGTGCTTACTCTAACTGCCAGTAGTCAACTGTTGTCTCAATGTGTCTCAATGTGTCTCAGAAGTCAGAACCACACAAGCATATCCCTGTGTACTGCTTACTCTCACTACCAATAGTTGGCTGTCGTCTCAATATGCCTGCTTAGTGCTTACTCTAACTGCCAGTAGTCAACTGTTGTCTCAATGTGTCTCAATGTGTCTCAGAAGTCAGAACCACACAAGCATATCCCTGTGTACTGCTTACTCTCACTACCAATAGTTGGCTGTCGTCTCAATATGCCTGCTTAGTGCTTACTCTAACTGCCAGTAGTCAACTGTTGTCTCAATGTGTCTCAATGTGTCTCAGAAGTCAGAACCACACAAGCATATCCCTGTGTACTGCTTACTCTCACTACCAATAGTTGGCTGTCGTCTCAATATGCCTGCTTAGTGCTTACTCTAACTGCCAGTAGTCAACTGTTGTCTCAATGTGTCTCAATGTGTCTCAGAAGTCAGAACCACACAAGCATATCCCTGTGTACTGCTTACTCTCACTACCAATAGTTGGCTGTCGTCTCAATATGCCTGCTTAGTGCTTACTCTAACTGCCAGTAGTCAACTGTTGTCTCAATGTGTCTCAATGTGTCTCAGAAGTCAGAACCACACAAGCATATCCCTGTGTACTGCTTACTCTCACTACCAATAGTTGGCTGTCGTCTCAATATGCCTGCTTAGTGCTTACTCTAACTGCCAGTAGTCAACTGTTGTCTCAATGTGTCTCAATGTGTCTCAGAAGTCAGAACCACACAAGCATATCCCTGTGTACTGCTTACTCTCACTACCAATAGTTGGCTGTCGTCTCAATATGCCTGCTTAGTGCTTACTCTAACTGCCAGTAGTCAACTGTTGTCTCAATGTGTCTCAATGTGTCTCAGAAGTCAGAACCACACAAGCATATCCCTGTGTACTGCTTACTCTCACTACCAATAGTTGGCTGTCGTCTCAATATGCCTGCTTAGTGCTTACTCTAACTGCCAGTAGTCAACTGTTGTCTCAATGTGTCTCAATGTGTCTCAGAAGTCAGAACCACACAAGCATATCCCTGTGTACTGCTTACTCTCACTACCAATAGTTGGCTGTCGTCTCAATATGCCTGCTTAGTGCTTACTCTAACTGCCAGTAGTCAACTGTTGTCTCAATGTGTCTCAATGTGTCTCAGAAGTCAGAACCACACAAGCATATCCCTGTGTACTGCTTACTCTCACTACCAATAGTTGGCTGTCGTCTCAATATGCCTGCTTAGTGCTTACTCTAACTGCCAGTAGTCAACTGTTGTCTCAATGTGTCTCAATGTGTCTCAGAAGTCAGAACCACACAAGCATATCCCTGTGTACTGCTTACTCTCACTACCAATAGTTGGCTGTCGTCTCAATATGCCTGCTTAGTGCTTACTCTAACTGCCAGTAGTCAACTGTTGTCTCAATGTGTCTCAATGTGTCTCAGAAGTCAGAACCACACAAGCATATCCCTGTGTACTGCTTACTCTCACTACCAATAGTTGGCTGTCGTCTCAATATGCCTGCATAGTGCTTACTCTAACTACCAGTAGTCAACTGTCGTCTCATAGAAAAGGATGCCAGCCGCTACCCAGATCTGCAATGTAATTGATACAACATGAGCCCACCCATGTGTGTACTGCTTACTCTAAGTACCAATAGCTGACTGTCATCTCAATATGCCTGCTTAGTGCTTACTCTAACTGCCAGTAGTCAACTGTTGTCTCAATGTGTCTCAGAAGTCAGAACCACACAAGCATATCCCTGTGTACTGCTTACTCTCACTACCAATAGCTGACTGTCGTCTCAATATGCCTGCTTAGTGCTTACTCTAACTACCAGTAGTCGACTGTTGTCTCAATGTGCCTCAGAAGTCAGAACTTCGTGTTTGAGAAAAAGAAGTCAGAACTTCATGTTTGAGAAAAGAAGTCAGAACTTCCGGTTACTGATTTCTTCACCAAAGGTGCAAACTCGAGTTCATTAGCTATATGCCTAGGAGCTAATGAACAAAGAGTAAAACATTGTAGATAATGTCCACTTAAGTTACAAAACTATGCATAATCCTCACTCTTTGGTGTACAACTCAAAATATTTGAAATCACACAGTATGGAGAGCACATTTTACATACCTCTGAATTTCCTCGGCACTTTTTCCTTTCAGACGAGGAAGATACTCTTTCCAGTCATAGTTCTGAAAACCAAATCTGCAATTTTGTGTGGGGGTAAATTGCTGACCATGAAAGATGACATGGTACACATTCATTTTGGTCTCAACAAGAGAATACCAAGCATACAACAGAGGTATCAGGGCAAATATTTAGGTGCTGAAATTGGACAAGAAATAACTATTTGCTAACAATAATACAGGTCAGCACACAACAATAGAAGCGAATAACAAAATATCAACACTAACCATTGTCAGAAAAAGAACCCTGTGAATAAAAATTTATCCATGGGCGAGAGATACAGATAAAAAACAGAAATTTATGTGTGCTTCCTCTACCACTCTATGTATAGAACATGTCAACATCTGCACATAAACTACAAGTTCAAAGTTCACGGTATTCGCTCACCCACAAGACAGGTTCCAGGGGCATATCAGTAACTAACCTATTGAGTGTCTGTAGGAACAAAGCTCTTTGAGCATGGTTGAATCCAAGAACTCTCAAGGTACGACCTTCGCCCTCCATCAATGGAATTGAATCAACATTACCTAGTGAAAATGTGTTGGCATAGTGTATAAAATACATGGTATTCATCATGTAGCAATAACACAGTGGCAACATACTCGTATGACTGTCTTACGTGATTTCCTCTTGGAATACTGGCCCCTCCTCCCAGAAACATTTCCTTGCAAACTTGTGTCGTTATCTGATACATCGTCCTCAAATGAGTAATCTTCATCTTCAGAGCTTAAGTCAATGTCATCCTCATCAGCAGCAGTCATCTACACATGACACAGGGCTCATCAGCCTTTTCCATTACTGAAAATGCATATACTCACTCTCCGTTCAATCAAATTAAAAGAATTACATTGGCAAACCGAACACAACAGCACATTCATAGATCCCATGATTGATTGATAGGTAATAAACTAATGATGCTGTGCAGTTACAAAAAGAAAGATCTAACATAGCATGGCTCTATCTTGCCTTATTGTCATGCAAAACCAATTAAAAGCATTAATAACTTGGCAAATAGAAGATAACAGTACATTGAGACTAGACCGCATGACTAACGTTATGAGGTAATGCACTAACAGTACTATTCCATTAAACCAAAAAAGATCGAAAATAAAATGGCTGTACTTTTGCCTTGTTTTCATGCAAAATTATTACAGATTCATTCAGAAAGCGTCTTAAATAAACAAAAATTCTCAAAGTTCAGTCGCGATTATCTGTAAGTGTTAGATATTAGGGGGAAATTATTATATTCTACAATCACTAATGCCCTGCCACTAAACCATATGGGATCTTTTCTCAAAGCATGCTATATCTTTTTCTTGGTCATCTCAATGGAAGCAGATACAAAAGACGTGTTAGACAAAAGAACCTCCATGTTGATTATAAAATTGCAATTACAGTGTTAACAATGATAAAGCTTAGAGGTGACACCTGTTTGCGGCTTCTTTTCCCTTTTCCCATAGCAGTATGTTCTTCAACTTTCTGTACATCGTATCTATCCTTCAATAGTTCATCCCAATAGTTTGCTCTTTCAGAGTTTGCAGCTTCAGCTGCAGCCTTTCTGCGTGCCTCCTCTTTTTCTGCCAGAGCCTTTGCCTCGTCAATGTATTCGAAGTTCGCAACCTGGCATGGAGTAATACATGAAATGAAAACTATGGTGTTTGCTAGAGCATGCCAAATAATCAGATTGCAAGTGAAAAGAATGAATTGTCATATCAAGCTGTATTATGTGGCATTTTTAAGAACAAACTATGCGTAGCATGCCATGTTTGCCATGGAAGAATATTAGAATAAGCATGTTAGTGAATAAAACAAACAAGAAAATATCACAGAAACGTTGTCATACTGCATTTCCCAGAGCTGTGCAGACGTATATCTTAGACAGGCTCGTCAAACTAACAAGCTAATTCAAATGTGAATGCATGAAATGCACACGCAACAATATCTCATTCATCATCAACAAAAAATATACCGCATAGTTTAACCCTATGAAATATCAACAGTGGCTTCATTAAGCAGTTAAAAAATGCATCAAGGTAAAAACATACCAATAACATTGTAGTCAGACCTCACTACCTCGCAAACAAACATACTTGTGCAAAATAGAGATGATGTGCGCTGCACTTCATCCAATATGGCAATATAATGTGCGCATAATAAACATGAAAAGAACAAGCTGTAAACCACAGTGAATATCAAGATCACAATAAAATGAACAAGCACCTCAAGCGTTATGCTTGTAATGAGAGAGGAGCTCAGTACCTTGAATCCTTTTAAGAATTCATCATCTTCGTCATCTTCCACAGATTCTTCGTCATCAACTTGATCACGATCTAACAACCTGTGAGGCCAGTGCAGAAATATTAAAAAAAAACATTTCATCTATCATAGACACTACAGTTTCAAATCATAATAAAGAAGCTAAAAGTTGGGGGCAGAAAAACTATGCTTCATATACACGCTGCATACAGACAGAATCTACACTGAAAATTGTTAGATGACTACTTGGGGTTATTTCAGTTGGACCATTGGGCCTGGCAGCACCGGCCTGTTGCCGCGCGTGCTGCTGGGTTATAGTAATTGATCTCATATTAGGCAAGGCTGACCGTTGATTGGAACTGATTCTATAAGCCTCAACCCTAGCTAACTTCGCCTATATATGTGTGTACTTTGCACCTCATAATCAATCTACTAATTCCGAAACAAAAAAAATGATCATTTGCTCCAATTGTTCTTGTGTATAGGATGATTTAGAGTATAAACTGTCCCTTCACTGCAATGATTATGAATATTTCTTGGTCTGCAAACATAATCAAAATAATCTCCAGTCTCCAGGACACTTTGTAAATCTTTTCATAAATTTGGGATTAAATAACTTCACATCACAAAGGCCTTGCACAAATTATCTTCCCAAGGTGAAGAAAATGTTTACTTTTCAATTGCAGCATCATCATAATGAATTTGTCGAGATTCATCATTCTCATCGTCAAAAAGCTCCTTTGATCCATAGCGTATGATATCATCTAGCTCCTCCTAAAAAAGGTCAAGATACATATTTATTATTTATTACTAAAATTTTGATATAATAAAGGTTCACAAGTGGGGCAGAATAGCAAACTGGGTTAACTTGCTCTATTTGCACAGACGAATTACATGTTCTACAAGTTGATAATAATTGTTAAAAGTTTGAAGGGAAAAAATACATAAGACTCAGGTTAGACCAACAACTAGTCAATTACCAGCTCCAGCCAAGTTTCTGGAAATTTGTGAAAGAAAGATCTTGAAGTCCTGGGTACCATATTCATGGCACCTTTTTATATTTTGTTGTAAGGGGCAATTCTATATGAAGAGACCAACAACCTTGTTTCGGTAAGAACGAACAAAGAGTACACCAGCTCGCCAGCAAAGTGTGTGTGGAACACCTTACCCTATGCCATCAGATCCTATCGCAGCCAGAGCAAAGCCCACCAGATCACCCAGCCTAAAATGATCTAAGCTAACACATCCACATAGATTATGAATATGAAACAAAAAACTTGGGCTATTAAATTAGCATCAGCAAATTAAGCAACCTCTCATATGGAGCTCCGAACTAGGTCCAAATCATAAATGCACGACACCATAAAGCAACTAAATTGATCTACTTCACTCATGCTACCGGACCCATAAAATATCATTTACAATCATAAACTTCTATTAACATCAAGAGAAACTACAACTAAATTTACAGATAGACTAATCAACCCTGGCAATATACCGAAGGTTTAAAACCTTGTAACATGTAACCCAAAGAACGCGATGGTATTAACAGATGCTGCATTAGGGTCCACGCCATGCCAGTAACAAAAGTTAACATGTAATGTGAATGCCATAAATGTCAGGCCATAATAGATCAACCAAAGTTGATGGTTTACAAATTCCTACTAAAATGCAGTCACCATGATTACCTGATTGACATTATTAGCTTTTGTGAGTCGACCAACAACTAAGTGCTCCAATATCATCTTTTTCTTTGTAAGCTGCATCATTCGCTCCTCAATTGTACCTCGACTAACAAGCCTGTATATCATCACCTGAAAAGAGAAACAGATCAAAAGAAGAAGAAAAAAGATGAAAGGAATTGTATATAAGAATTCTTTTTGGAACATGCAGGAGAGCTTCATATCATTCCGTTTTAAGAAGAATAGAAGTGCAAAGGGCAGGGCAAAAAAGATCCCTACCCCCAGACACGCACCCCAAACACACCCTCTACTAGAGACTAGCACAGATTCGCCACAGAATAGAAATAGGCGACCAAGATACTCCCAAGGACAAGGCTAGTTATCCATAGAAAGCACTCGCAGGAGCAGCTCATGCAGTGGTACTGCTCCAGCTGAATACCAAAGTGCACACCCATTATATAGAAGAATCACCATGAAAATTATTGAAAAATCTGCATTTCAATTCAATATAACACTGAAGGCAAAATACCTTGCTAGTCTGTCCTAAGCGATGAGCTCGAGCCATAGCTTGCAAATCCGCATGTGGGTTCCAATCACTACATATAGGTGACAAGTTACAGCAAACTCATAATATTAACTGCTTATGTCTAAACACAGGGATTGTTTTACCTGTCATAGATAATTACAGTATCTGCAGTTGCCAAATTTATTCCCAGGCCACCAGCTCTGGTAGAAAGAAGAAAGCAAAACCTAGTTGAAGACGGAGCATTGAAGCGATCTATTCGTATCTGCCTCTCAGCACCACCTATCTTGCCATCAATACGCTCATAGCTCCATTTCTGAAACATGTATCATTCAAGCACAGTGAATGAGATCCATCAGCCTGCAAAGCTAACACTAGTCACAGAAGGAAGATAGTTAAGTACCCTGTAACTCAAATAATCCTCCAGTAAGTCCAACATGTGCTGGAACTGTGAATAAATCAGAACTCTATGACCCTGCTCTTTGAGTTTCACCATCATCTTGTCCAGCAGCTGCATCTTACCTGACGAATCTAAAAGCCTCCTACAGATTCAAAGAAACAAGATGATGGTAACACTTAATAAAAGAATTGAAAGATGACTAAACCCAAATCAGTTAATCCACTTCAACATAGGAACAGATTCAAATGATATTACTCAATAGATGTATTAGGAAATAAATTGCATCATATAGGCAATATATACAACGGATACAAAGTTACACTCAAACAAAAACGGGCACTATGCTAACAAGATGTTTACCCCAGCCAAATCTAACAAAACAATTGGCAACAAACTCGCTTACATTTTTCGTTGACAAATTTTCTATAGCACATTAAATGTTTAGACACAGAGAAAGAAGCAATGGAGAACTTTAATACGGCAAGGTGTCTTCAGGGTCAATCAAGCTTAAAGGGCTAGTGATACCAAGAACTCCTACATATACACTGGCAGTTACCAGTACTCATACTTACACCAGCAAAGAAGAGCCCTATGAGTAAATTAAGAAGGATAAGAATATAATGGAAGCCAAAGGGTGCTTAGCCTAGCGGTTAAGACACTCGAGCAGCACTCCACAGGTCCTGAGTTCGAATCCCCGTGGGAGCGAATTTCAGGCTGTGGTAAAAAAAAAACCTCGCCAGTCCTGTGTGCCAAAGCACTAGTTAGGAGCCGGCCAGGTCGGCCTGAGGACCATGTATGGCCCAGGCAATTCCCAGGGTTACGGATCCTAGAGTCAGGGCGGGGCCGGGGTTCGGGGATTTTCTCGGTCGGGGAAGCCGAGGCTTCTTAAGATAACACCGGTGGGGCGGTCTTTCCCCACCCGGCCGAGTTTTTTTTTTTTTGGAATATAATGGGAATCAACATGAAACTACGCAGGACAAATAACAGCTACAGAAAAGATAAACTAACAAATAAACATTTAGAAATAAAATAGAAGACAGCTAATAAAAAAACCAAGAAGCTTGTGCACCTTAAACCTTCTTCTGGATTGGCAGGTTCAGAATCAGGTTCATCTGTCATGAATCCATGGCAGCAGAGTTTGCGCAGCTCCATCACAACATTTATTAGGGATATCTGTAACAAGACAATAAAGAATTGTAAATCTGGTAAAGGCAGATACAATCAACACATGAAAATCAAAGCAAAGCTATTACTTGTCCACCATTTCGACGGGATAGGACTTCATAGTTCTTGGTGAGAATTGCCTTGTAGTACTCCTTTTGTTTGCTCGTCAGTTCAACTCGTAAAATCAATTCCTTTTTTGGAGGAAGCTCTTTCATAACATCTTTCTTAAATCCTATTTGTACCAGAGACAACAAGGTTGCAATTGAGTAAGGTGACAAGCATTATATAGAACCTTTTACGGTAAAGCAAACCAATAGATGGATGTTCTACAGCATTCATGAACAACAATACGAGTTACACAAGCAATAAGTTTGAAATCCTTTGAACAGGGGCAGCAAACTAAACAATCATTCATTTTAAGATCAGCAGAACCATGTGCCAGGCAAAAAGAAAAGAAAAGTGTAGTAGATTCGCACTTCGAAGAAGATGTGGCTTCAGCATTCCGTGAAGCTTCTCAATTTGCTTGTCTTGGTTTATATCCTTGAACTCTTCTTGGAGCTCAGATATACTCCCAAACTGCAGAATACAGACATAAGCATGTCACATCATAAATAGTTTCAGGAGAAGAAGTGTCCCTGTTGTAGAATAAAACACTTAATGCGCCATGGACTGAGGGGAGGAGAATGCTGCACAACTGGACCAAGTTCGTGTGATACATTGTGCATACATGGCAACTTATGTTTGCTGTACCAAGCAGAAAGGGTTTGGGGACCAACTAACCGATGATCCAATAAAAACAGTGCCAGTAAGAATTAATAAAGAAGTAAATTTTGAGATAGACAAGCTTGAACCTTATCTAATCCTATTTTGCCAGCGCCTGCAAAAAATGGCTTCCACAAGTACTCTGGTAACACATTTGTGAAAACCAATGCCAGCAGAGACTTCAATTTATAGGGGGTTTCTTTCACAAGACTACTTAATTGTATTTACCCACCACCTGACAGTTGAAAACATAGTACACTAATAACCATAACAACAGTAGCTCCCTGTGTGACACTGTGACAGTCCATCAGAACAGTCAATCATGGGGTGGTTTACACACCTAGGCCCTCGAAGCAATTCAATAATAGGATTATCATTAGAATGCTAAATTGCATGTAAACAACAATAGCACAATCAAGACAATACTTAAAAAAATAAAATTATCACAGAAACCACAGAAGGAAGGTTCACCACTAACAAACTACAGAGTACCATGAACTAAATAAAATTAAGACATGTAGCATCCAAGAAGTAGGAAATCTTACACTTTCACCCTCAAGGAAGTGCATAAGCATGAAAAGCTCATCAAGGTTATTCTGAAAGGAGAAAAACAGAACATCAAGTTAAACACTTGCAACAAAATGGCCATGAACAACAGATAACAGTACAACCAGAAGGATTTGCATATGCCAAAAAAGTAAAATGAAGAAGAAAATGAAGAAATGAATTGAATGGCTAAAAAATGGAAGATGAAATGAAAGATGTAACCGAGTATAGGATTAAGGCTCATGCAAAGCTGCTGTCTAACTCTCAATACATCATTTGCAGTGCACTGATATATGATATATCGATAGTATCCAAATTGCACGTGTGCAGAAAAGCACCATTTCTTATTTCACATAAGCATTCCATTGTGGATTCAATAAAAATACAATATTTAGATTGCCATGTCCTTATGACTCATGAGGCAGAAGGTACAGTAATCTGTCGAATTTCTAAAGAAAAAGTAGAAACAGTTGGAAAAGAGGCAGGAAGGTATAGAGAAATTTTAAAATGTATAATTTTCCAATATAGATTAGTGGACTAGAAGCTCCAAAATACATTACCTGTCCACAACAAGGGAAAAATTTATTGAGGATGTAAATCTGTCCGACACATAACATGGATCTCAAATTAGTTCGATCTACATACAACATTCATTTGAGGTGCCCAAGTTGAAAATTCACGCTCCCAATTTCGCAGGGTTGAGAGGGGGGCAACAACCAGATGCGGACCAAACTTGTCTTCAAACAGGGAGGCCAAAAAAGCAATACTCTGTATCGTTTTCCCTGCAATTTTGATCATTTTCTCAAAATCCCAAAACAGCATCTGAACAAACAAAACTGTCTTACAATAAAGCATCCCTTACCAAGACCCATCTCATCACCAAGGATTACACGTTTATTATGAAGCCACGAATAGCGTAAGAAGTTTAACCCTTCAAGCTGATAGGGATGCAGCGTGCCTACAATAACCACCAAAAATTAGCATCCATGGAGAAAAAAAAAACACGTCCGTAAGATTTACAATCAATTGAAAATTAAATATCCAGGAATAGTTTGTTAATTATTAGCAGCATACTGTTTATTCATACACATACCACCAGAAAGAAATGTAGGGCTCTCCTTGAAATGGCGTGAGTCACGAGTCTTGCCCTTGTCACCATATTTCTTACGCTTGGACTGGATCTCAGTAAAGCGTTCAATCTGAGGTTGGAATGCCGAGATGTCAGACGCATTTTCCCAAGTGCATTCCTCATATGTAAGTTCCTTCCATTTCACATAGTACTCCTGCTCACCAGTGGGACTTTTTCTGTTCATAAAACAATGTCGGAAATCTCAATACTAGACAACTTCTGCTAAATGGAAGTTAATGGGTACATGTAAGGAAGATGGTAAGTGGGCATCTAAATGGACAAGACCATCATGACATGGAAGAAGAGCATTATGAAGCCAAAGTGGAGGTTATCATTTATCATGAGTGATTGGGTACAGTCACTTCATTCTAGATAGGGAATAAATTTCAGAGTATCACATAAGTTTCATGATTGACTGATTCAGAACCTACTAATAACAGCCCTATAAATAGAGTGTGCATTGACAATAATAACATTCAGGACAAGTTACCTCACAGCCTGACACTCTACATGCATATGATATTCAGTAATTCACCAAAAAAAAGCTGGAGAGCCAGGATTTAAAGTCACTACCAACATGTCACTACATATTAAGAAGAAAATTGTATCTGTGTTCTCAGTACCACCAATTCGCCATAAAGGTAAAAATAGTCAAGCCCCATGCATGTAATTTGTCTGTTGTTAAATCATCCTGCATACCTGCTACTAAGGATCCTGTCAACAGTTGTCCACTCTGGTCTAATTGCAATGAAGTCATCATCAGATTTCTCCACGGAATCCATTTGCTTATGGAAGTTATTCAACCTAGTTTTCAACCGAGGGTGTATCTTGGCAGCTTCCAAATATTCTTTTTCTGAAACCCTGGTTTTTGAAGAGAGACGATAATTAGTTGAAAAGTATACAGAAAAAAAAACAACTATGCAGTGAGCAAGTAACTACCAAGAGCAGTGAATGTGAGATAATCCTTTCCACTTTATAAGATATTTCCTGATCTTCTTTGGTTCAGGCTCTGAGGAACTAGTATCTTCCCGAGGGGCATCCTGCATTTCACAATCTAGAATCTTCTCCATCTCTGTCAGTGGACTTACCTGAAGACAACAAACAAGGTGAATTGTTATACCAACAGTATCATGCATGAGTTGAAAGAGAGGTGTATGATGAAGGCAAGGACATACACATTCCGGGCAGCTCCATTTATCAGGTGTAATATTTAAGCAAGGAACCAGGCATTTTCTGTGAAATGCATATGTGCATGTTGAACAAGAGACAAGATTGTCGCTTTTCCCGCATCGCTGGCAAGCTTCTTCTTTCTGCACATAAAATGAGGATGAACCAAATAAAACTACAGGACTATATAGATTGAAATCACATGAACTAGAGGGAATCAGAAATTCAAGATAGTGCATCACAAACATTTAGAGCTCCAGTATATAGACACAACAAGGTTCAGTTCTTGAACAACATATCTCGGAATTCAAAATGGAAAGATACTGTTCGGGATTTGATGTAAAGTGACAATAAGGTAATACCAAACATGTTGTCTCTTATGGTGATTTTAATGTACAGTCCTTACTGAAGCTTGAGCATATGGAACACCAAGAGTACATATTGTACAGAAAACTACTAATACCCCTGTGCAATATGGAAGAATGTAGTATTTTAACCCATTACACTAAGACAGTTAAAGAACACATGTGTCACCTATGAACTTCCATTAGAGTTTGAATTCAGGTAGCACAGTACCAACCAAATGCATCTAAATTTAGACCACAGATCCACAGCTCCTCTTCAGAATGCACAAATTTCAATAAGGTAACTTATGCTGACCCAGTGGCACGCAGCTAAGTGCACCTAGGACTGAATTCATAAGTCTAAGGCCAGATTCTACAGATGTTTGGACTCATCTTCAAATTTAATAAAGTTTTATAGGTCCTTTTTTTGCGAGGATTTTATAGGTCTTTTAGAGCTAGACCTGGGCCCTTGTTTGCCACAGGTGCAGCTCAGCAACTGTGTAAGCTAATCTCGTCATATTAGTATCCAACTTGTAGCATCGCATAGCTAAACTCAGCCAAAAAACAGAGAGAGGAAGCCCAATTTCACGATTCAACCCCTAGAATGCATCAAGCGACCATGCCATCCAACCAAGTAGTCCTGGAAACATTCCAGCACCAGTCAGGCAACCTCAATTCCCCTATCCCATGTGGAATTGCCAAACTGATTCCTCCCTCTTTGTAATAGCTGAGCCATCCAACATCCTAATCCCAAGTCCCCAAAAAGAAATCCTAGAAATAACAGCCCCAAATCCCCAAAAAAAAACACTCTCCACCAGCCAGCCTCAGCAAAATTCGCAGCAAAAAGCACAGAGAAGCAAGCCACGATCAGCCATACCGCGTCCTCGCGCTCGATCCGCTCGGTAGGCGCATCGTTCTGCCCCTTCCCCTTCCCGGACCCGCCGCGCGGGGGGAGATCGTCGTCGGACTCGTCGAGCGTGTACAGCGGCCGCCTCTCCGACCGCACGCGCAGCCGCTCCACGAGGCTGCTCATCGCTCCGCCGCCTCCTCAGCTCGGCACGCGACGGGATCGGAGCCCAGTGAGCGAGCGAGCGGCGCCACTCCCACTCCTCCTCGCCACACCCACCCCTAGCGCCGCCGCCTCCGAGTGGGGGCTAGGGTTTGGGGAGCGGCGAGGAGTGGAGGGCGGATATTTGTACCGCCGCGGGGAAAAGGGGGGAGGGGCGGTGGGAGGTGCCGTGTAGGGGCGAGTGCGGCGACAAAGGAAGAGCGGCGAGCTGACGCCCGGCGTGAGCTGTGGGCGGGGAGGAGGCGCGAGGGCGGCGAGGGACTCTCTCTCTCTCTCTCTCTCTCCAGAGAGGGGGAGGGGTGGCAGTAGTAACGGCCACTGCCCAGGAACAGCACAGATTGAGCAGGGAGTCAGGGACTAGCCCGTTTTTGTGATCTGAACCTTTAACTATGCTAAAATTGTCTAAGACGTGTATAGAGAAAAAGAAAGAAATGCGCCGTGGACTTGTTTGGAAACAAAATGATCTTTGGTGTAAAAGTATGACACGTCATCATTTATACCATTTACATACCCCTATTATTTTTGTTGGTACTTTTTTGGGATGTATTCAATGTTTGCTAATATTTGAATTCATAGTGTGTATCTCAAAAACAAAAAAATTATTTATTGCCTACACAAATCACTCTATCAATCCTTTCGCAAGTCTATTACCCGCGCAACCATCTAACTGTAGATTGTAACACCATCTGTTTCAAATACCGGTGATGTCCATCTCAAAAAAAGTGTTTTATCCTAATATATAGATCTATGATTAGTTACAAAATGATATAGTCACCCAGTTTGAGAAGTGGAGAACTAGACCAACTAGCAATTTATTTACATGTTCAAAATAAAACAGCCAAATATGAAACTTTTAAAAGGCATCTATTACACAAACCTGGACTCAAAGAGATCCAAAACTTCGTATATGGACCTTTTCAAAGAGGAATAAATAAAAGTACTTACCTTATGAATCAACTCATGGATATTCGAGGAAGTGGAACCACCAGGGTGGATGTGACAGATCTGGCAAAGATGTGGTTTTTTTCTGTCTCGGAGCTTCATCAGAAGAGAAGGTCCAATACAGATTACAATAAATCTCTATTTACAACAATTCTAGCCCACCAAGCACCTCCCCCTCTCTCGCTTCTCCCTCTCACTATCCCTCTCCTCTCTCTCGCTCCTCCCTCTCCTTCTCCCTCTCCCTCTCCTCTCCTCCCTGGTGCGTGCCTCCAAGTGGGCTAGGGTTTGGAGACAGGTGAGCAGTGAAGGGGGCTATCTATAACGAGCGGAAGAAGGTTCCGTGTGGGAGATGTGTAGCGACAAGGTGATTCCGCGTGAACAGTGGGCGGAGAAAGGCAAGGGCTGCAAGGGCGGTAGTAACGGACACTAGGCTGGCAGATTTGATTTGAAATTCCTATTACACCTAAATTAATGTAAAGATATATATCTTAGCTTATTTGGAAACAAGGTGTGGGGCTCCAGCCCCCTTAGCCCCCCTGCTAACTCTGCCCCTGAACTCAACGTACTTATTATGTGTTTCTCGATGAGTAAGGAGCAAATGCAAATTTCCAAAGGCACACCACAAGTGTAGGGAACTCAACGAACAATGCCTAACTGCTTAGAAGCCATGAGTTCCAATTGTAACAAACTCGAAGAAGTGATGTTTTAGCGAAGATCTTGAATGCTCAAGAAAATAAATGAACTCACAAGCATTCAACCTTCAATCTCTCACTCTGATTTTTAAATCTAGCAATAGTTGGATCTATAAAGTTAAGAGAGAAGTCCAATCTTGTGTGCAGCAAGTAGTGTCCATTATAAGCTGCAACAAGTGAGGAGTAGGGGTATTCATACCTAGACCTTAATATCCAACCATTAGAGTTAAAGCCGATTAACACCAAAGTATATGGATGTGATGCTCTGGTACCCTCATCTATAATATTCAAAACATAGCCAAACTCACGAATTGAGTGATAAACTATCTTGCCTGAGCTACGAGCCTATGAGCAAATATGCTAAGCTCAATAGGGAGCATTTCCTGAGAAACCTTTGGAGCATTTGAGCATGACACAAGAGATGTATGGTTTTGTATTAGCTAGAACCAATGGGGCAATTAAGACTTGGCCCATAAAACCTCGTGATCCTGTGATGATGGTTCTTATTATGCACACTAACTGCAAACTATATTTTTACAAGCGTATGGGTTATATTGTTGGGGATATACCTCGATACCAAAAGGAAGGTTGAAGATAGAGTCCAGCCAGGACTCCTCATGTGTAGTTGTAATCTGATTATATCTTATGTATAGTAATCGATTAGGGGACTACAACTAGATCTTATGTATAGTAAGCGATTAGGAGACTTACCATGTAACCCTACCCTATCGGGGTATATAAGAGGAGATAGGGGTGCCCCTAAGAGGACGGGTGATACAAGTTTCAAGCCTTATGCAATACTCGTATCCCATAATACAATAACTGAGCACATGACGTAGGGTATTATATCAATATGATATCCCGACTTGATTAATCCCTACGTCTTTATATTCACCATCTAGCTTCGGGTGAAGGGCTCCCTTGCCTACAACTCTACCACCGTGGAGCATCCCGTGTTGGACTGCCGGCACCAAACACCGACATATATGAATGTGACCGACAATACCAATAAAATGGGATGTGAAAGTGTTAAACATGTAAGTATCACGCGCTGGTATAATTTGTCTCTCAGCTGGTGTCATCATAAACTAATTTGACCACATATAAATCATGTCAAGCAATCCTTTTACACATCCCCTTAGACATTCCTAGCTAACTCATTTCAAAAATAAAAGAATTAAACCATAGGTCAACCACATGCCACATCTCTTTCTTTTCTGGAATGGTCGGCAAAAAACCTTTTCTATTTTGCTTAGGACTAACAAACCTTTTATGTTTTTCTTAGGACAACACGTGTGTATACACGTGATAACTTGGTTCATCACTTAACTATTTTATTATTAATTGATGTAGATCCATTGTTAGACACGTGTGCATTTCCCAAGTACATAGATATAAAATTAGTAACAACGATAATTGGATCACCAATACCTTTTGCATGTTCAAATTAAAGGATACGTTAGAAAGTCTCGGCGAGGAGTTTCTTGAATAATGGATTTTATACAAAATTAGCAAATTTGTTTGATAAATATTAAATTCTATACCCAGCAAATTTGCTAACATGTTAGGATTGTTTCAAGGAGAAAGAAGGGAGAGTTTCATGGGAAAATAGAGAAGTTTCATCTCCATCAAATTTAGATACTGGCCTCATGGAAATGCTCCGGGGGCTGTTCCAGAAAGCTATCGCGCAAAGAGTGTTGGCGCCGCCTGCAAGCCGTCCAATTCAGCATCGCGCAGAGTTACCGACGACGTGATTCTCGCCGGTCACCCAGAACCTCATCACCACGAACGAGACTATTCTTGTTTGTCGATGCCTATGGCTTACGTACCAACTTGCAGAAGTGCTTGATCGCAAGTATCCCTTCCTTACGCGCCAGGCGTTCTTTTCCATCTCGAATTCTAAGCTAAATTCTGCATCCTGCAGCTCTCGGCCATTTCCTGACTGATAATATCAATATAGCATAATTGTGTACCAGTTAAACACTCAGAAGTCAACTGATATTTCGAATATATTTAACCACCCAGAAATACAATCAGTGTATTTTAGGAATTCATCTGTGTTGTAGTTACAATTCATCAAATGGATGGACAGATAAGCTGATAAGAGTAATGAAGACTATGCCTGAAACTGTTTTTTGATTCTTCTGAGTAAAAAAAAAAAATCAAAGATGTACCCATTTCACCGTCAAACAAACAAATTACACAGTTCTAACAAGATTTTATCATTCCATGAGCTTTGGCAGAGGTTGAATACATCTTAAAACTAGAGTTATCCTAGCCAGAGCTTTTAATGGTTTACAAGAGCTGCAATTCACAAACCTGCTACATAATCCAGCACATTGTAACACCTATTGGTTTTCTGCAGTGCAATATTAATTGGGCATTCGGAAAGAAGAGAGGAAAACTGATTTTGCATTGCAATATTCATGTCCTCCACACATACACTAATTCTTTGGAATTTCCGTAGATTACATTTTTTTGGGATGATGTATACGAATAAAAGTACAAGGCAAAGATTACAAATGGGACTTTGATTTAACTGTATGCATAGGTTACAACCATGAAGGCTCCTCCGCTCCGCCAGCAATTGCTCTAGAAACCCCTTAGCAAACACAACATTAGCTACTGCATATTTCCACACATCATTCATGTGAAAATTAGATGCTGTTCTGTTATAGCTCCGCATCGCCAATCAGACATAAAAAACACCAAGGACTAAAACAGCCCTTGAAATCTGCAGGCGAGCCATGATATGAAGCAGATCGGTACAAAAGGTCAGCTCCATGCAACCTCTCCCAGCAAGACATCAATTCCTTCCCAGTGGAAGCGACCGGCATGAGTATGTCTCCTTGAAATCGGACTTCCTGGAGGATGTGAAAATCGACGCATACACTTCCTTATTCGCATGGGCTGGCGCATGATCTGCAGCCTTGAAGCGCTTTGCCGTGGCAGCCTCCCCCTTCTTACCATTCTCCAACTTCTCAGCCCCCGCCGTCCCCAGAGCAGCAGCAGCATGCTTGCTGCCGCTGAGCCCATTGCCCACCTTCTTGTCCTTCTTCTCCTTCACCTTTCCCCTCTCCTCCTCCATCCTCTTCCTCAGCGCTGCCACCTCCTCCTCGGTCCCGTTGATCGGCATCTTGTCCGCCTCCTGAAACTCCTTGTGGCAGACCAAGCACGCGAGAGGGCGGCCGTCGGCGGTGAGGTAGTAGGAGGAGGAGGGGAGCGGGAGGGCGGCGAGGAGGTCGGAGACCGGGAGGTGGGAGGGGACGGTGAGGTAGCGCGGGGGCAGCGAGAGGTCGTCGAGGCGGAGGACGACCGCCCTGGCGGCGCCGGCGGAGGGTGCGGCGGGGCCGGCCATCGCGGGCTAGGGTTAGGGTTCCGGCGACGGCGAGGCTGTAGCTGGATCGGGAGCGGAGGAAGGGCGAGCGAAGACGATGAGGGAAAGGGAAATTGCCGAGTCGGAACTAGAATTCGAGGTGGGTCCGGTCCGGTCCGGTGCGGGCTGGCTTCGGTTGGAAAAAAGGCCGATCCGTGCGTACTCGCTGACGCCGTGACGCGGAGTCGGCGGCGAAAGTGAAACCGACGTTGTTGCTGGGCCAGGTCGGCGCACGCACGTGTGACTTCGTTCGTTGGGCCGCGGCGCTTCTCCCTTTTGGGCCGTTCCGAGGAGAAATCGACGGGCCCGACCGGGACGCGGAGAGTGCCGGCCAGCAGGACACAGACACACACAGGGCACCGATCGCGGAGATGCGATTGTTTCTCGTCGCGGCCGACCGTCCAGCAGTGGCAGACGAAGAAAGCCGATTCTGCGCATCGCTGATTTGCTAGCGCGCCCCGGTCGATCGCATTCCTTGCCAATCGGCAAACACCCTCCAGGCTAATCCGATCCCCTGCCGTTTCTCGAGCTCCCCTGCCCAACCAGGCAACCACGACAGATTGACAGTCCACAGTTGACACTGACAAATTTTTAAGCACGGTCCTGTTACGAGGGGCCAACTGTACGTACTCCATTCATCCACCCATCGCCAACGTGCGTGCACCTCGTCCAGGTCCAGCCTGCGAATCTTCCAACGCATATATATCGCGCACCGCCATGCTCGCTCTCCTGTTCTTCAATCTCCACCATTTGTTTTTAGTTTCTCGAGCCAACAATCACGACGACGTGCGCGGGATTGATCGAACTGGAGAGAGGAACCACAGTAGTAGTAGCCTGCACATCATCGCTTGGGCCGTGTTTTTTTTGAAAAATATTTCCACCATTTTGACCAATAATTAAGAGTATTAAATAAAGTCAGTTTATAAAATTAACTTCATAACATTGGATTATTTCGCGAGACCTATCTAATGAGGCCTTTGACCACACGATTAGAGAATGGTCACTGTAGCATTACTGTAGCAAACATGGATTAATTAGGCTCATTAGATTCGTCGCGTAAAGTTGCACTCATTCCTAAATGAGTTTTGCAAATAGACTTCATTTAGTAGTTCATACACGCAAGATTCCTTTTGGAATATTTTTCCCGGAGGAAAGAAACACGGACCATGATCATCGTCCTGGTCGGCATCTCATCAATCATTGAACACTGCATCTCAAAGAGGGGAACTGAAAGAGATGGGCCCTGTTTAGTACATGGTTTTGATGTACACGACGAGACGAATCTTTTGAGCCTAGTTAGATCATGATAGGACAATGTTTACTACAAACAAACGAAAAGTGCTACAGTGCGCTACGGTGCCGATGTGACTTTTTCATCCACTTTTTACCCTCTTTTTGGCTGTGTTTAGTTCCCCATCACATCACCAAAATTCCCAAAATTCTCTCTCCAAACATCACTATCCACCTATCACATAAAATCTCTCTCCTCATGCATGGAACACTAAACGTAGGTAAATAAAAAAACTAATTGCATGGTTTTGATGTACACGACAAGACGAACCTTTTGAGCCTAGTTAGATCTTGATAGAATAATGTTTACCACAAACAAACGAAAGGTGCTACAGTATGCTACAATGTCCGATGTGACATTTTCTCCAAACTTTCTCCTACACTTTTTGGAACTAAACACAGCCTTTGAGGAACTAAACACCCCCATGGTGTCGCTCACTAAAATCGCCGTCTTGTGCACATGGTACAGATGGTACGGTATCACTGTTTGCATGAAACGTGCAATAAAGTATATATACTAAGTAAAAGGTCAATGGGCGGCAATGGAGGAAGAAAGGGTAGTGAAAAAAATGTATATATTGGAGGAAAACGAAGGTGTGATGTCATGACGGGATGCTATTGCGTCACATGATCTTTTAGTTACACCGCCCCTTCTTTGATACACAAGTACAGTTGTCATTGTCACCCGGCCACGGCCAGGCTAGCTCCTGCATGCTCCCACTGGCCGATCACTTGGTCAGTGGTCAGGGTCACTGCTTACCGCCGGCGGCGACGTCCTTGACGGATCGGGGATCGTCGCCTCCTCCTCCGGCGCTGCTAGCGGACGCCGGCGACGTCGCGGCGGCTGCGCCGTTGCTGCCGTCGTGCATGGGCTGGACGGGAGGAGCGGGGTTGCTGTTGGCGGCGTGGCGGAGGACGGGCGGCGGGCGGGAGAGGAGCGACGCGGAGGATGTAGCGGAGGAGATGGCGGACGCCAGGGAGATGGGCATCAGGCACAGGCCCTTTCCCTGCAGGTACTGCATGGCCGTGCCCATGTCCTCCTCCATCATCTTCGCCACCTGGTGCTCCGTCACCCGCATCCCGCCGCCGCCGCCACCTCCACCGTTCTCGCTGCTGCCGCTGCCGTTGCTCTTGGGGGCAGCAGCAGCACCGCCTTTTGCGCCGCCGCTTCCGTTGCTATTGCCCTGCACAAACAAGCAGTGATGAGATGATGCTTCTTAGAATTGATTGAAACTACAAGCAACTGATCTCTGAACTGCAAGCATCGAGTGTTCAATTACCTCCGAGGACATGCTTGCAACCAATGGCGCCATGCCGGCTGCGCCGCCCAGCCGGCTCATGCTCAGAACCTGCAACACAATGCGCATCGAATCAGCACTGCAGCTAGCCATAATCAGATAGAGACAACTGACCATCACTTGTCAGAAGCAATTCCCACAAATTGAGGCATCACGCACCTTGACTTGGAGCTGCAGGAACTTCACGTAGTCGATGATCTCGTCCAGCATCGATGCCTTGTCTGTCTGCAAGCAAAACCACAAACCCACTCACCATTTCAGTGCCCAAGGCTACACATTTCCCCTCCATTTCTTCTTCATGCTATGTCTATCTAGAAATAATGTAACAGAATTAGCGATCGACATGATGGCATGCCGCCATTGATCATCCATTCTGAAATTCTGGGACAAATTGAGCAAAACAAGGCATGGAAATGCGCCCCAGCCCCACGCCCATTTACTGCGCTCCACAATTCCACATACTAGCTGGCGCAGGACTATTCTCTCCCAGTCCCAGTTCATTCAAAGCTTCAGGCGTTGCAGACTTGCAGAAGTATCCAGTCATCCAGACCATCACATCCATCGATCACACCACGTACATGAGCTCGACAAGACATGAGCAGGAGGAGCAGCGTCTCACCGTCACCCTATCTGCCGGCATGTTTCTGCGCTGCTAGCAGCTAGCCTAGCGCTGCCACTCGCAGCTCGCAAGCTCGCAGTCGCGCAAACGGGCAAGCAGAGCAAGGCGACGACAGGGCGCAAATAAAGCGGCAAAGCAGAGACGACGACGACGTTGAGGACGCGATCCAGAAAGGAGAGGCGGTATTAGAGGGGAGAAAGGTTGCCGACCTTGTTGGCGTTTGGGACCAGCTCCTGCAGCGACTTCATCCGCTCTGCGATCCTCTCCCTCCGGAGCTGCGAAATGGATCGCAACAAGTTCAGAAACATAAATCTGTGCTCGTATTATTGTAGGATCAAGCAATGCAATGGCTGAAATTTTCTGATGTAGTTCGTGAACATTGACCGAATGGTTAGGTTAGGTACAGGGTCGAGGGTCAATTAGCGACATAAAATTTATATCTTCCAAAGATAAACAACGATCTCTCCAAGGACATGGCGGAATTGCATTGCAGGCCTGCAGCGAATATAGATCGAGGTTTCGCAATGTCTTGGCACGTCCTTGGAGGACCTTGCTGATTTCTTCTTAAAAAACAATAATTCAGATAATGGAAGGAAAGGGTGGTGGACGAGGAGTGGCAATGTGCCATACACGTTCTGCTATGCTGTGGGGGTCAGTGGCCTGCCCTCTCCTCGCCCGCTGCCGCTGCTGCCGCGGCGGTGCTGCCCCTCCGCCGGCCGAAGAAGCTGCGCCGCCGGTGGGTGTCGCGCCGCCGCTCGCCGCCGGTCCTCCCAGGCTCTGAGGCGACACCGATCCTCCCTGCGACAGACGACGATAGCCATGGCCATGGATACATGAAATTAAAGAAGGGTTCTTGGCATATACAAGATGGTGATTATGGTGAACTTAATTACCTGGCCAAATTGTGGCTGCACGGCGGCGGCGCCGTGCATCCCGAACCCGTTGAACATGGAGTGGTCACCTCCCTGCTGGACGCGTGCAACAAGGAAGCAAAATCCATGCCAGCGAAATGCTCAAATGGTCAAGGAAAGATCTAGACGAGATGAAAGGAAGAGTAATTGAGTGAGTCCAAGACGACGAGTTCTTACGGCGGAGTTGGGCGACTTGAAGCCGCCGTCCATCTCCTCCCGCGCCGGCGGGGAGGAGGACGACGGCGACTTGACGTCCCCCCCGCCGCCGATCTGGTGCTGCCGGAGCCGGGACGCGAGCAGCGCCGACTCGTCGCCGAAGGCGGCCTGCACGGCGGCGTCCTCGGCGCCCGCGGGGAGCTCCCATGGCGACTTGGCTCCCCCGGCGCCGCCGCCGAGGTCCGCCCACGCCGACGGCAGCGTGGAGAGCATCTGGTCGAAGAAGTCGTCGGCCTGCTGCGGCCCGCCGTCGCCGCCGGCCATCTCGCGGCCGCTCGGCTGCATGGCGCTGGTTGAAGGTGCTTAGGTAACGGAGGCGATTAAAGGCGCTTCGGAAATGTGGGAAGAGAGGAGAGGAGGGAAGGAGAAGTCCCAGTTCGCGCGGTTTTATAACGGCGTCTGCCGATTTCAGTTTTTTTTTAACAAAATCTGAGCTTTAGTTATGTAACTTGTGCGAGTCCAAGACAATATTCAAATACAGGATTACAGGAAGCAATGCAAGATCGAGCAAGTTGGTCGTGTAGGACAACCTTGGCACACCTCTCTCTGCAACCAAATAGCTAGCTGTTCCTTTGGAACACAGAAATTTCAAATTTCACGCAAACTCTGCACGAATCGGTTCGATTCCATCACAATTGGATAAGAAAAAAGCCGTTCCAAACCAAGTGTAACTGTGTAAGGTGTTACAACTAAACTATTTTCTGTTATCTTCTGCATGATCTCTATGCTTAAGATCTGATTAGGGTCACTGCTGAATGGTGATTGTTCAGGTCTCGTGCAGTTGAACCTCTCCCAGTTCAGGACTTCAGGCTGCAGTTCTGCACGGCACGTCTGCACACGTGCGACAACATACGCATCGGAGAAGCAAGAGTTATGACCCGCACGTGCTCAAGCTCCGTGCGCGCGTGCGGAGAGTAAACGACCCAAATGACAAAATGGCATCCGATGATAGATCGACAGTTAAATGCAGTTATCAGCAGCGCGAAAGAATCAGGGAGAGGATTAGACTAAGAAAATGCCAAGGAATAACAGGGTCATTAACCACCAGGATTATTCTGACGCCCCCACTACGAGTCATGTTTAATGTTCTCCGATCTCAACTAAAATAAACAGCACAAGTGCGGGTTCTATCTCGTAAGTTGGTATAATTATTTACTGGCACCTTACCGATGATGAGGATCCTATGCCTTGGCATAGCAAAATGCTGCCAGATCCGGGTAAAGTGAAAAAGGTCTGGCTGGTTGAGAAGACCCTGCAACTTGTAAAAGGTAAAGATCGAGATCAGAATAAGAAAGATTGAGATCGGTACCAACTTTAGCTACCAGCATATGCAGGTATAAGAACAATGCTGTTAGTTTGTACACATGTAAATCCAAAGGCCCTTTGCCGGCACAAACTAACAATTGTTATTTACAGAGCACTGATGCTAGAAGTGGATACACTGGTCACTGGATTAACTTCTAAGTCCGTCTACAGCTAAAGCATTCACATGATATAGCTAGGCACAATATCAGAGATAGTTACCTGAATAATCTCTTAGAAGTTTTATCCCCACAGAATATCAGTTAGAACTAATATCCATACATTCAACACCGAAATTTGTCATTCAATCAAAACAGGATATAACAATTAACTCCACCGTAATTTTTAGTCGATTCACCTGTGTTATTTTGTCCAAGCTGCAACTTTTGTGCAAGAGACCACTCAAATCTCCTCTCCACTAAAGATCATGATAGCAAAAGTATAAACAGCTAATATGTAGTATAAAGGACAAAGATAGCATAATAGAGGTGAATTACTTTAAGGCGATAAACCCACTTAGCATGTCAATTAGTGAGGAATAGACAACCGTTGACAAGGGGCTAAGATGAGCGCACGATCGCTCGGTTTTATTCCCCCCTCCCTCGTCTAGAAAAAAGAAGCGTGCACGGGGGTGGCGCGAAGTCAGCAGCGAGCATTAACTGCTGACACATTCCTCTTGCAGAGCTGAAGATCCAAGGGGAATGGACGGATCAGTGGGAGAAGGAGCAGTGGCAGGTTTAGGTCAGTCAATCCCCGCATTAACTGCACTAATCAAATCTGGTTGCAACATTAATGCCCCCTGGATTAGTTTAATCCCCCCTGCACCCGGACTCCCCAGCAGGCATGGATGGAGATGATAGAGGAGATTAATGTCTTGTCGTTCATACTATAATGCGTTGGAGAAATTAAGTCCATGGATGTCCACGTTTCTGGTGAATGCTGATTACAGGGCGCTGATGTGAAGGCTATGCTTAAAAGGAAGTGTATTGGCACAAGATAGAAGGTACAGATGAGAGAATAAACCAGCACTTTAGGGGAAAGAAAGTTCTGTAGAACAAAGAACATGAAGACACAGGGTCGAGAACGCTTTCTAAAAGAAGATGAATGACTTGAGTGCTAACAATCTATGAGAAAAAAACAGGAATCTGAATACTTAAATTGCTGCAATATGAATTAGTAAGGCCGGCAAAGTTCTAAGATAACAATAGGTCAAATATAAAGTAAAAAGATAGGAACACAAATAGTTAAAAACCATAAATTATGCATTTTTACTACATATCAAGGGAAAATGGTGGCAGTTTATTTATTTCTCCATGGGTAAATCCATTTGGAGTGCCAAAGTTGCCTACACTTTTGGTCCTAAAGTTTATGTTTATCACAATTGGATTGATCCAATCTCTGAGAAGATGGCAAAAGAAAATGCCGAAGCATCTTCAGGCCTTTTGCCTATGTACTAAAGGCGAATGCATAATAGTTTGTTGTTTGATACTGCATAATACTTTTTTTTTCCAAAAAGAAAAGAACAGAACAGAAAGGAAATAGTAGTAGTTCGGTACACACAATGAAAAAGTTCTCATAATTTATCAACATAGCATATGATGGCATATACATTGATTGCCAAATCCGACCACAACATGCCACTCAAACGCTGGGAAAAGACATTCTAATTCATGCTTACCACTGCATTAGTGATAATGTCTCACAAAAATCCCAAATATATATGAATAGCAGTTATGACTTTCAGTCTCCTTGTTTAATGAAGCTTGATAGTTTGGAGCACATACTGCTATTATGCAGATTAATCAAGATACAGAAACAAGGCTTTGCTAATTTGCATAAGAAATCTTCAGAGTTAGCTACCTTCATAATGGCAAGAGAGCTTTTACTGCATCAGAGTGTGCTCCATATCATTTATCCATCTCCCAGATAATGCCACCATCCTCTGAATGCAGCAATGAGCAAGAGTATGAATGTGAGCAAAATATACAAGTAAGAAAGCAAATTATGCGGTCCATGCTATCGGTGGTTAGGTACAGACTATAACTACTTTTAGAAAAGAACAGCTTGTAAAGTATGAAAACCAACTGCTCCTGCTATGAAATCCAGGAATATACCTTTGATCTTTTTGTTTATCCAAACCTCAAGCAGCATCCCTGCACCAACCCCAGCAACACACGCACCACCATAGATGGCCAGTGCAGAAGGCCAGGGCCGCCGAGGCAGAAAATAGCAGTCAGGGACTTGTCTGATTTTCTTTGGGAGACGTTTCTTAACAATTGGTTGGCTAGACTCAGTAGTCACTGAGCCACCGACAGTCTTCCAGTCTACATTCTTCAGGATATCTTTCGAGTCTTCAGCGGCCATTCCGAAACTGTATATGTATAAATGCGAATCAGAATTCCACGAATAGCATATCTTCAGATAATAGCGATGCATTTCATTCTTCAGGATATTTTTCGAGTTGTCAGTGCCATACTTTCTGTATAAATGTAACCAGAATTCGACGAATAGCACATGTAACATGTAAGACAGTCAAACAATAGCAAGATATTCAGATATTCAATTCCTCAGAATATGCCTCTGCAAGTTTTCAACAATCAACGTATTCTGACTATCATATTCCGAAATACAGACTTATGGAATGGCATATACTCACAATTCCCCATAACTGCAACTAATCGCTTACAACCAGAGGTTTATGAAGAAATGTTCAAATGCAACAAACTTATATAGTTGATTGATGCAGGTACAATGGCAACTAGAGCTTATCAATTAAAACCACCCAGTCCAATACCCAAAGTCATCAAGACCAGCCATAACATAACCTTCAAAATGAACACAACAGAAAGGATCAAAAGAGAATGGATTATCAAGAGCTCAACTAACAGGTTATTGAATTAGCTTAAGGTCCCATATCTCATTCCTTACTAATATCAGCAAATGGGTATCGCAATCCACACCGCCCCGTTGATTCAGCGACGCACTTGATGAATGGAAGACCCCGATCCAACGCATACGCAGCTACGCACTTTATCCTAGCGCAGGGCGGGATTACCAAACCGTCTCCAGAGCGGAACCAAACTAGTTTTGCTAACCAAATATGACAAATCAAATGAACGCCATTTCCGAACGGCCTGCTAAAACTGTGGGGCAACCAACTGGGAAGCGCATGGCACCGGAACAGGAGCAAACGGCGAGTAAGCTAGAGGGACTATGGGAACAGATCCAAAATTACCACGTGCTCCGGGGCTCCGGGGCAGGAGGCAGTCGATGCGGCAGCGGCGGGGACGCTGGACGACGGCTGGAGGACGGGGACGGCGGCGGCGGCGGCGGCGAAGCCCTTCTTGGGCCTGTGGCCTGGTAAGTGAGGGAGAGAGGGCCTCCTGGTGGAGTCCCTGGTAGGCTGCCCAAGTCCTCCCCACCTCCCTCATCAGCAGAGCCCAATGGAGCCGCGCGGCGAGCGGCCCGCCGGACTTGGGCAAACCCCAGGTTTTCGTTCGTTCGTTGCGGCCCACACATGGAAGAAGAGAGGCGACGCATACGAGCTAACAAAAAGCAACGTATCAGCCAACCCCTCGTCTAAAAAAGCACTCCAATCTGATCAACACGATGTTGATCTAATGGTGATTCTATAGTTTAACAAAACTAATTCTCACTTTCAGTACTAAAATCGGCCAGACTAGTTTGCACAGAGAAAACCAACACATATAGAAAAAACCCTCTACAAAATTTAGCACAAACCAAACTTGTGGATGTACCTCTGCAAACAATTTCTAGCATGTTCACTAAGCTCCTGCACACAAGACAAGCATAACCAAGTATTGGCAAATCAAATGGGAGATGCAAACTATGCAAACCAACATGCATGGGACATGTATGGGAGGTGGTTCCTAAGCTCCTGCACACAAGACATCGTGTGGAGATCAGATTAAAGTTTGCATACAAGACATTTCTAGCAGGTTCACTAACCTTCTGCACACAAGACAAGCACAACACATTGGGTTGGTTTCCATGCATGTCCCTAGGCTTACGACCTCATGGCATATAGCCGAGACATCTGACATCATCATGCGTTGATGTACACTAAAAGCATTTAAAAGGAACAAAAACCTAGATCTTCGATATGCTCACAATGTATTCATCTTTTTGCAGCTTTTCTATGGCATTGACTCCAAAGAACTAATCTCACCACAAACTGGGTAAAAACATAATTGAAGCATGAGCCGAATCAAGCATATAAGTGAAAAACAACACCAATTGCTGTGACTAAATCTTACACAAAGCTAAGAAAAAAAATGGCCTCACATATCACCTCTATGGGCAATTAAAACATGCACGACACCTACATCATGGGAGATACTAGATACATTAATTATAAGAATGACTAAACATTATTTTTATTTATATAGTAAAATTATATGTGCATCTATGGATCGCGTATCCCAATTGAAACAAAACATTTAAAATTACCATGATATTTTAAAGCTGAGAGAGCATATTTCTATAACATCAATTCTTTCTTAATACATGAATATTGATGATATGCTGCTATGGTGTAAAATGAGAACACGTGACACTCAATAATAACAACCACTTCTACATTTCCATGATTCACATCAAGGACAATCAATAATGATTCATAAAACAATCCACAAAAAACACAAATCAACAATGTTTTATAAAACTCTGGTCACAGACCAATAAGTAGGCCGGATGGGCCATGTCCACCTTAAGATGCGGCCCAAGTCCCCCTCAACCACCCCCTAGGTTTTTATGGTTCTCAACTCCTAAACTGGTCAATCGAGCCACCATAACCGAGCATCAAGAGATACTTTGCCAACTAGGGTTTAGGGGCGATTGGCAACGTGACGACCCGACGCTTAGCAGTAGGGCGGATCTGGTGACCGCCGACCGGCAAGAAAGGCAGGCGCAAGCTATGGTGGAGGCAGATCTGGTGGCACCGTAGAGGTGGGAGGCCGGTGGATGGTCGCCAACGCTTAGTGGCAGGCCAGATCTGGCAACGATGACAACGATTCGGCGAGGAAGGTAGGTGTGAGTCGTGACGACGCGAATCTGCAAGGGAGATAGCTAAGGAAAAGCACAGCTTTGCATCTGGTGGATAGTGTGGTGGTGCACGAGGATCAACACTCGGTGCCCGGGTAGATCCGGTGAAATCAACGACCATTCAACAAGGAAGGCACAAGTGTAGAGCCACTCTTTCAAGGGAAGCGCAAGGGGCAAGGGTAAATCAGGCAACTCTACAATAGGTGTGTGGGTGGCGCGGCGTGAGTGGTGCATCAACCAACAACATTTCTAGGCAAGAAGCAAGCTAGGATAAGAAGCACCCACCAGGTAATTTACTAATTTCATCCATTTGCATCTTGTTCTGGTATAAAGGAGATTTTGTAGCCATGGTAGGAGTTTAAAATTGTAGCAAATTTGTAACCCTGTTGTGTGCAATTGTACTATTGCATTTTAGAATTGTTAAAATGCAAGGGTTTGTTGAGAAATAGGATGGGTGATTGTCTTGTAGCATTTATTGAGTAACAGATTTTTCTTTAACATGAAGGAATATGATACAATTAAGATTCGCAGAGCCATTAGAAAGCAAAAGCCTAATAATCGCTAGTAGTGTTGTCTTCTTTGAATAACAGTAAGTGTGTGAGCTTATTTGGGATGAATTTCAGACTTTGATATTTATTTTAAGACATATGTAAGACATCTAATTAAGATTCCATACTTGTATTTTAAGTTGTCACTTTAACTTGTTATGTTTTTTTTAAAAAAAATATCTCGGTTGGATTGTCACTAAAGTAACCTACTACAAGACGTTAACCCCATACATGGTTAATTTGTCCTTTAGATGAAATAAACATTAGGCAATTGGAGAAGAACCAATCAATTGCAGTGTTTTTTGATACACAGAATTTAAGTATACATAGTTTATTATACTTTTTAGAAATATGAGCGCAAAATTAGAGCTAGCAGAATAGAACACATCCACTTTGTTTTATCCTAGTTGAATTTGTCATGAAACTAATTAATTCTATTCACATAATGGCTTGGAGAATGTCAAGACCAATGGTCAACAAGAACATACCAGAAGAGGTCATATGCGATGATATACTTCCACGCCTGCCTTTCAAGTTGGTCATGAGATTTAAGGCCATATCCAAGCATTATTGCACACAGATCACAAACAGCACCAGGTTTGCTACTCTACAGGCGACACTCTGCCCATCATACCCTGCACTCATCCACGTCGGTCGGCCTGATTGGGAATCCTATGAGTATTCACTTGATGTTCTTTCATCAACACCTACTATAGTTGGTGTTCCTTCGTCAGGACTTGAGTTCCTTGGTTGCCCCGTTGATGAAGGAAATTTCCACCTCCTTGCTTCATCAAATGGCCTTCTTTGCATATGCTACACTCCATACCATAGAGGCACTCTCACTCCACCACCTACTTTCTTTATCGCAAATCCTGCAACACAGCAAGCCCAACCCATCCCAGGAGCACCTCAACATTTAGTCACGTTTAGAGCCGTAGGACTTGTATTTGATCCATTAGATGGCCCTCTAGCCAAACAGAAGTTCATGATAGTCCAAGCAGTACCATTCAAATCCACCAATGATACACTAATTGTCCGCTTTATCACATTTTCCTCGGACACCGGCCGGTGGGTAATGCCAGATGCATCGATTAATACAAACATCGAACAAGTAAGATGTGATAAGACGGTCTATACAAGTGGTGTCTTGTACTGGGACTCTAAGGAGGATTTACTTTGGTTTGATGTTACTAAAAGTATAATAGGGATCATCAAGATGCCCTGGAAACTACAAGGATCCAACTTTGAGTGGTCAGGACGCCATAGCATTGACGTCTCTAGCAATGGTGTACTCATCTGCACAACTATTGACAAGGATGGTTTGGCCATGTTCCAGCTTGTGACAATTGGCGATCACTATTGGGAGCTCAAGCACAAGAAAGATGGAAGGACATTATGGAGATGGGTGGTGATGCATTCCAGTTCTGCCACTCAATGAAGCTACGCAATGGGTGGCAGTCAAAGTTTTGTGAGAGGTGGTCTGTGAGACCACTCGGTTTAGAGAGTGGGCGATGGGTCTATTTTGGTGTGAGGCTGAAATGGAAGACATCTGATAGGGTATTACGCTATGACCTGGACACAGGCAAGGTGGACAATACTGGAAAGGAATTGGGCAGTGCTTTTGACATGAACCCTGTGTTTGGATACCGCAATAGCATGGCTAGTCTACCACCAATTGTTGTGCCAACATTAGAAGATGGAATTTGTGATAGTGAATCTCGTGGTTGCATATGTGTAAAAGAAGGTAAGAAAGAGTAGTTTTCATGTCTTCTTGTTTTATACCGTTGGTAACATGATTTGGAGACTTTTGGAATAATTTTTATTTCCTTTTGTTGAGAATATGTGTGATGGTTTTCAATATTTGTATCATTGCAAGTTCTGGAGAATGTAAGAATATTGCTTGGCTACATTTAACTCTGAGATTTAATGCATTCTTGAGTACAACTACAGTAGTGGAGAAATCACGTGATGGTGCTTTACTTCAAACTTTATGTTTCGTTTTGTTGTTTTCAGTTGACAACTAACCAAGAACTCAAAATAAATAAGATTTGTATACACCAAGATGGCCATAGTCTTGATAAATGTTCTAAAATCTAGACTTTTTTGATGATAGAGCTTGGCTGGTCATGAGTTGTCACATCCGTGTATAACGCCTTGTTTTAAGCCAACCATGTTTTCCTCGATTTCACATCAGGTGGGAAAAGTGAACCTCCATATGACCCGGCACTTGCATAAAGGTATCAAGTGAAATTTAAATATTCGCTGACGGGACATTATGCGTGGCTGGAAACCGAAGTAAGACGGCTAGGAGACACAATGCAGTGAGGATGAAGATAAACTTGTATAGGAAAGTTACAAGTCTGGATGAGATCTATAATTTTCTGGTTTAGTCCCATATTTGTGCTTCCAAAGTGTTTAAAAATACATATATATTTCTATTCCCCTTTGTGCAAGCTTACTGTTAGAAGAGTGCATTTTGCATGCATATTACCCCGAGTCGATGCAAGCTTAAACTTCTGAATCATAATATACACACCCGATGTGTAGACCACATATGCAATCTCCTCTGTCGCAGGTAGGGTTCATCGAAAGCGCATTCTTATTTGAACATGGAGGTAGCGAGTGCAGTATATGCTTGCCTTAATATATGACTGGCCCTGTTAAATGATTAAGAGTTGACTACATGTGTTGTGGGCTAGATCTGTTCACATGCAGCTAGAACCTATGGGATCGAGCAGACAGTCCGTTCTCGACAGTGTACAAAAGACCAATATTAACTTTAATATTTTAATTATTTGCCTGAACTAAATTTTGAAAACAACCTATATTTTCGTCATTCCATACACTTTGGCACTACAATATGCTTGGTCACGATATGGTATCGCCACACTGGTACTTAGGTCATGTTGTAGCTCACATGGACTAGGCACAATCACACTATATGTAATGGTGTGACAACGGTCGCACACAAATATTTGGTTTGGCCGTGTCTTATACACAGGTGCCACCGCACCGCCCTTTCTTCCCTCTCGTCTCTTTGTCCTCTTTCTTCTTCACAACACAAACCTGAATCCAAGCTCTATAGTATAGTACCCATGGAATCTCACCTCATACCCATCTGGACCTAGGATCCGGTTATTTCCTTGTCAAAATCAGAGGTCCGGTAAGGTAACTCGGGCCTCTATTATATCTAGTTAGTTTTCATAAATCCCCTGACTTTTCTGATTTTAGTGAAGCTAGGGTTAAGCTCCATTTTGTATCCACGCGTGCTATATATTCTATAATAACTAAAATTAGAATATAATATAATACTCTTTTTATACTATTAAAAGATATAAATCGATGACATTAGATTTAAAGGAAGAGGGGACGTAAATAGATATTTTTCTATTTATTGAAATCAAAAGAAGAAGGCTATTTGTAGTGGCAGTTCTAGAGTATCAATGCAGTAAGATAAACAAACATAACTAAATTTTTATATTCAGTAACCTAAATGCACTTAGCTTCATTTTCAACCAATAAATTATTACATTGCACCTGATATTTACAAGATGTGTCCATTTTCTAGAGGTTAGCCCTACTCTTCACCACATATTGCTAAGCTTTAGAGGCCTCAATCACATCAACACATGAGAAGCCGACCTTGTAAAGAGGCTGCATCTCATCCAAACAAAAGATAGTTCAGAAATTGTTTGCTCCTCTGTCATGCCCATGGACCAAGGTTCAAGCTGATAGAAATGGAAAAACATGGAAGATTGACTGAAAACATATGCATGCAAGAGCTTTGTTGGGGAAATTTATACAAGCTTAATATCTTATTTTACCCGCAAAAAAGCTGAATATCTTATTTGGACCTAGCTCAAAGCATGCTCCAGTCATGTCTATCTCTATAAAATTATAAAATATCAAGGAAGCTATATCAGTTTTGTAGTTGTGCTCTCATTGACAAGGTATAGAATTATGGTTTGTAGAAAGATAATTTAGTATTGCCACTTTTAGTCCCCTATTCCTGATATTATTTCTTATGCATCACAAACAATAGGAATTACTTATGCACCGTATAATATTCTCAGTAATTGTGCAGTATTCCCGCAAATAGTAGTATCAAATATTCTCAAAAGGCTAGAGAGAGATAAAGATACACTTTTATTTCACGGTAGTAGATATGTCCCCACATCCCATGCATGTCTTGTGGTACATTTTTTTTGTTGCGAAAACTCCAGGCGCTATCGCTCAAAGTTTGTGACAATAAATCATCTAAAAAAACTCCAGGCACGATTAGTTTTATGGTTACTAGTCGATGCCGCGAAGCAAATTGTGGTTGACCACGCACGCATTGCTGCCTCACGAGCCCAAAAGCTTGCCATTCGAAATCCTCCACCACGGTAGCCGATCAACAGTGCCGAGTCAATATGTGAAACCGGCACGTTTGGATGGGTGTAGACGTGTACTAGTTTATAGTGTTTCTAGAGTAAAGTGCATTATTGCAAAGCACCGGCCCAAATCAGCTCATTGGGATTGGGACCGTGGATCGACAAAAAATATATTATTTGTTGCGGATGCGGATTTGTAAGGGTGGAAATGGTACGATATTTCCGACCGTATTCGAGTTTGTATTCGTTTGCAGGGGTTTATATCCGTCCGAATCCGAATTCGGATAATTAGTATCCGGTACTGTTCCGAATCCGAATAAAAAAGTTGGATATTTAGAATGTCGATATCAATCCCTATCTTATCCGACACCAGTGGACCCTATCCGTATCCGATCCGAATCCGAGAGAAAAAAATATATTCGATCTGTATCCGGTGGTATCCGTCCGTATTCGATCCGTTTTCATCCTTACGGATTTGAGATGGCATGAATTGACCGACCGATAGACACCACGTAGAATCAAGCAATAACTTGGATGGTTAGTGTCGGGGACATCCCAAGGGGGTCCCCTAACTACCGGGAATAATTACCCTCAAAAAACATTTAACCATTGACGCCCCAAAAAATCCCCCGAGCAGCGCGGCCCAAACGGCCGTCCCGGCTCGATTCACCTCATCAAGGCCCAAAAGGCGAACGCCATGACCGCCTCGCTCGAGGGTTCTCGACCCCCTCGGGCGGGCGCGACCACGTCTCCGCCTCGCTCGAGGGTCTTCGGCCTCCTCGAGCGGGCATGGCCTCGCGTTCGCCCTGCTCGAGGCCTGCACGCCTCCTCGAGTGAGTGGATCGCTCCGTCCCGCTCGAGGCCGCCCCTCTATTTGTTGCGGGGGCACCCCGACCACCCCGCCCAGCAACCGCATTTAATGCCGCGACCTACCCGACGCTCAAGTCAAAGAACGGGGGATGGAACCCATGCCTGCTCCACGCCGCTGACACGCTCAGGCGCACTGTGCCACCTGCCCCCAGAGCCGTGCCGACGATGCATCGCTGTGCGGGCAGGCACCGGTCATTCCACAGCACTGTGCCGCCTACTTCCGTCCTTCCCCCACCGTGAGGCCCTCGAACGGGCGGATGGGCACCCTCGAACGTCGTACGGACGGCGATCAGGGGCGAACCCCGGCCAAGTCCACCACACCCTGTCACTCCCGCTGACTCCAGCCACAGGACCGCCCGTCCCAGTCGCTGAGCGGGCACGGCGAACCCTGTACAAACGTACCGCTGTCATTCACCGCCACTGTTCTACCTACTCTCGTCCTCCCCCGTACGGCACAGCCCTCGAGCGGGCAGGGGAGACCCTCGAGCGAGAGTACGAGCCAATACGGGAGCGCTAACTCCAGCCCAGCGCGGCCCTGCGACGACGTACGCCGGGTCAGATCCACCAACTCTCTGCCATTCCCCCGACGGGGCGAGCACGCCGCGCACTGTAACCAGCTGAAGCCATCATTCCACCGCACTGTGCTGCCAACTCCCGTCCTCCCCTGACTGGGCGAGCATGGGAGACCCTCGATCAGGCGTACAGGCGACGACCGGGACCCAGCTGGAGGACCTGCTACTCCTCGAAGCCATTCCAGGACAGGTGCAAGGACAGTCACCACACCCAAAGAAGCCGGAGTCTACCATAAATCTCCATTCAGAACCAAGGACGACGGCACGCCCGGCGCCACGCTCTCCTAGTACACCCCCTCTGTAGCACGTACTGTGCTTGTACTTGTACCCCCTCAGGGCCACTATTCTTCCTCCTTGGACTATAAAAGGAGGAAGAAAGCGCCGGCCCAGGGGGGACGACGACGGACGACGACAGACTGCGACCAAGAGAACACAACCGCGATACTCACACACCCACGCTCACGATATTGGCACCTAGCCTCAATCACTCACTCGTTCAGGGACTTGGAGACTCTTTCTCCTCTCCCGCCTCTCCCCCACTACGAGCACCCCAGTTGTCACACCCGGGTTTACACAGAAACCCGAAGTGCTGCTATATGTGTGTCCAGGATGTCCACAGAACACATACTGAAAGGACCTTGATGTCGCCTAGAGGGGGGGGGTGAATAGGCGATTGCTGAAAAATTTAGCACAACTTGCAGCGAAATCAGTTTACCGAAAATTTCTATCGGAAATTTCTGAATCAGTTTACCAGAAACCTCTACGGCGTTATCGGAAATTTCTATCGGAAATTTCCGGTGCTACAGTAATTTCAGACAACCACGAAAAAAACTTAGATGTAGAGGCTCCTATGCAATTCTAATCAAAACGATGAGTTGCAAGAGGTTACTTGGGATATGTAGAAGCTTTCTAACCAACCACCTGCAACTAAAAGCTCACAAGAAGATAGATCGGGTCGAATTGCTCAAAATCAACAAGAACAACAATATGAACACAAGAACAAAGGAGACACAAGATTTAATCCGAAGTTCAGATTCACTGCTTGCTACACAAGCTGCCACTAAGGCACAATGAATCCTACGTCTCCGTTGAGGGCCTACGAAAGGCGGGCTTATACACACCAAGCCACTTTCCTCCACTTAGTCACCACGAAGGAGCCAAATGCACTTACTAGCAAATCCACAAAGGATGGGTGATACAAACTTCCGAGGCGAATCCACAAGCTTGGCTTGGATGCTCTCGGCGACGCCTAGTAGTCTAGGGGATGAATCCCCAAGAGTAACAAACACTTCGAAGATTACTTGCTATGAACTCAAGTGCTCAAGGATGGAATGAAGCTTTCAAGTCTTCAATCTCTTCTCTCAACCCTAACTCACTTCTCTTCTCAAATCTCAAGCAAATGTAGAGAGGGGAGAGCAAATTGGCTGTGGAAAGTGTTCTTCGTGGGTGGCCAGCAGCCCCAACCGAAAGGGGTGGGGGTATATATAGAGGACCCCCAAAAACTAGCCGTTGTGTCTCAGGTTAGTCTGGACCGGAAATTTCCGCCCAGACCGGAAATTTCCGTCGATTTGTCGGAAATATCCATCCAGGAACGGAAATATCAGCCCGTACCGGAAATTTCCGCCGTCACCGGAAATTTCCGTCGCATTTGTCGGAAATTTCAGTCCGGGTCGGAAATTTCCGCCATCCCAGAAATTCCAGAAAGAGCCCAACTAAAACAATCATAACTTTTTACTCCGATGTCCGATTTCGGTGATCTTTACTCTACGGAAAGCTTATTCAGAGGGCTATCCATCCCACCTGAAATTAAGCTCCAAACCCACCTAGTGCAACTATAGGAGTTTCTCTTATGTTAGCACTTGGTTAGATCACTTTGAGCACCGAGACATAGACAAAGCTATCAACGTTGCATCCCTCTGATAGTCACGACATACCATACTCAAGATCAAAGATAAAATCTAGTTCAACCACTTGAGATTGAATAACTTGAACCTTACCACTTTTCTTCAATTCTCGCTTCATGAGGGTGCAACCTTTCTTATCTCTTGAGCACTCCAACTTGAGCTAGAGGCTTAGAATATCCAAGTGTTATGATCAAGAATCCATTACTCATTCATAAGACACTTTATCATAAGATTAAACAATGATTAGATGCATTGCATTGCTTCACTAGATAAGGCTTGATTGATGCCTAGAAATCAAACCATGATGCTAGACTTCACTCCAGCAAAGTCCCTCGGCTACAAGACCAACTTGCCCTTCTCTTTGCTTAGTACCTCGTCACTCGCCCACTAGCTTGATCCTTTCATCCTATCTTGCCACTTTAAGTTTAGCTTTGCTTTGCATCATCATGAATACTACTTTGAAATCCATGTCTTCAGTTTAAACCAATGATATGTCCAATATGATCTTCTATGTCATTGTTCTTGATCACTTATCTCTTCCCATGAATACTCTCTCATGTATTGTATTCCACATAGTCTCCACATCACTATCTTTCTCCATATCAATGTTTTGACCAAACAAGCTTTCATAACAACTTCTTCTTGAACAACTAAGCCCTTGATCATGTTTCTTCTTAGTATTGCAATATTGACCAATCTTCAACCACATTCACTTTCTTTGATTAAGCAAGCAACCAACCAACGAGACCATACAATTACAATACATCTTTGTCTCGTTTGCTTACTTCACTCTTTACTTGTCGTATCTTTACTTTTGCATGCTTTGGATGACATAAGCTTGACTTTATCATTTACAATAAAAGTCTATCCAAAACTCAACAACCTCATTAGTTCTTTAATTGTTTGTGTCACTCATCACCAAAACCCACAAGGGACCTAGATGCACTTTCAATCTCCCCTTTTTGGTGATTGATGACAACACAATTAAAGCTTACAAATGATTGGCAAAAATAAGATTTTGAATTCTATAATATAGTGAGCTCCCCCTTAATGTATGCATTGAGTGAATTCCAATCTTTTGGCCTCAAATGCCAAATGCACATATTCAAGGAAAGGTGTGGAACTCCCCTATATCATAGCATCCGTGGGGTGCAAGGTGTCAACATGATAGCGTGATGCACATGACATGTGATTTTACCCAAAGAACTAAGGAACAACATTACACCATTCAAGACATGAATAACACACACTATCATGAGGAAACCTTATAAAAGATACCAAATTAAAATCTATCCTTGCACATATCACAAAAATGAGAAATCTTATATGCCTCCCCTTGCACCATAAAATCCTTCAAGTAAAAACTCTCCCCCTTACTCTTCTCCCCAAATCTCTCCCCCTTTGGCATCAATCTCCAAAAAGATGTTTCCACCTCAAAGGAAGACATTAAGTTAGAAAAGTAAGGAAAGAGTGGTGCAATGGTTTAGCATATAGGTTTTCTCCCTTATTTATTCTAGAAAACAAAGTATGCAACAACATAGTCATAATTTTGAGAAATTAGCATATTTAGCTCATGCCCCACTTAGATGTCATTTCAACATAAGACAAACTCATGTCATCGCCATCACAAGAGGTATCAACCAAAATCTAAAAAATCTCTAATCCTCACCAAGAGACAAACTAATGGTGTGACACAAAGTTTTGCATACACATGCACACACAAGCATATTAGGACCTAGATGTGCAAAGAGAATACAAGAGTTCATGGAGCGATTTACCTTTGCACCAAACCCCACAATATTCATCAAGCTCAAGATAAGCATTACTTAGAGCGTTGTCTTGATGGGATTGTCATACTTTATGTCATACTTCATGAGCATGTCCATGAGATACCAATTGGAAAGGCCAATATGTCCATTGAAAGGACATTAGGTACTTGATTTGACACATATGACCATTCATATCTTGAGTTGCTTGACTTTAAATCCAATAGAAAACATCAACTCAAGAGATACCAATTGGAATGACCAAGATATCCATTTGAAAGAACCATTGATTATCTTGGTTTGAGACATATGGTCATGAATTTCCCATCCTCTATGAATTTGTTGAGGTCCATTTCAACCTTGATCTTGGGTCTTTTGAGGTTTGATTTCATCAATGGTCATTTATTCATCATGATCTCCCAAGACTTGTGCTTGATCATTTTGAATTCCAATCGCTATTTCCCGTTGTCATCACCTTGATGCACACACAAAGACAAGAAATGGCATCAAATTGCACAAGCTCTAGTTTCACATCTAGTGACCTTTGAATGTGGAAGGCAAATGGGTCACTAAATGGTGAAACCTCATAACATAGACTAAATTCCCCTTTTTGATAGTGCATAAATGTGTATGTGGATGGAAAGTATATATGCACTTCTTGGTCATAAGTCCAAGCAAGAGAATTTAAGCTATATTATGGGGAGTATCTACACGATAGTTTAAAATTGCAATCCAATTGAAAATGAGAGATACTTTTACCAAAATGGATTGAGTTGAGATCAAGAGAGAAGTTTAAACTATAACTTGGTTCAAGAAAACAAACATTCATTACCAAAAAAAATATAAGGACTACAAGGGTAAAGCTTGCACATATGAACCTCAAATGACATAATGATGGTGGTTACTTACTTTATCCTTCTTCATCCTCACGGTTTGGTTTTCATGAGAGATCAACCATCACTTGATCCATTATCATCTCTCCTTTTCTTTTGACTTCATCCAACATTGATCTTGTTCTTCTTGATATTTACTTGCTTTGGTCCCAATATTTCAATTGACATGATGCCAATTTGAATATGATGCCAATAAATATGACCACACTTTGAAGATCTTGACTCAAATAGGAGAACTTGAGTGAACTTGAAAAGAGCTTGGATGAACCATGTTGTAACATGTAGAAAAGAGATAGCATTAAAGTCACAGGAGAGTTTCACAAACAATGATCCTTTGATGTGGAGGGCAGAGGGATCACTTGTTCATGAAACCTCATAACATAGACTAAAGTCCTCCCAAGAGTTAGAACACATATGGTGGAAGGCAAGATTGTGTGCGCTACTTGACATTTAAGTCACAAGAGGAATTTAATCTATATTATGGAAGGTTGATAGATAATCATGATGAATGAACCAATTGAAGGAGAGGGAAGCATAGCATACCTTCAAAGATGTTCTCACTTATCTTGAGACTAAAAGCAAATACTACTTGAAAACAAGTTAGTCTCAATAATCACAAAACATAGGACAATCTCCCCCTAAAGTGTGCATCCAAGTTTTTTTTAATACTAGATACATGCACAAATTCATTTAAGACTCAAGAGGGTGCATCCTATTTTTGGGTTAAGACACAAAGAGATTTTAAAGGAGAAAAATTTGTGCCAAGAGATACTCACAACCATGGTACCATGTATATTGTTACCTAGATGAGAATGATGACTTTGCAATATACCATATGCAAGCTTTTTGTGTGGAGGCTTTTAGAATATGAATGATCAATGACTCCACTAGAATTGAGCCTTGATTCTTCGTGCTTGGCTTCTTGAAATCCACTAGTATTTCATATGTGAGCCAAGCTTCAAGTCCTTCAAACCAATTCTTTATATACATGTATAGCCAAAGAGTGGATCACTTTGACTTGCTAGGTTATGAGGTTAATAAGGGAAGCCCAATTCCAACAATATAGCTTGTAGTAAGAGACCCATTTGAAATCAACTACATTTATCATATGGTCTTCCCAATAAAGATCACACTCCTTGTATGTTCATTACTCGTTCCAGGTCATCAAGTAATCAGAGTATTTGATTTTCTGAAATTTGAAAGCATGCACATATGAACCTCAAATGACATAATGATGGTGGTTACTTAGCTTTATCCTTCTTCATCCTCACGGTTTGGTTTTCATGAGAGATCAACCATCACTTGATCCATTATCATCTCTCCTTTTCTTTTGACTTCATCCAACACATTGATCTTGTTCTTCTTTGATATTTACTTGCTTTGGTCCCAATAGTTTCAATTGACATGATGCCAATTTGAATATGATACCAATATAATATGACCACACTTTGAAGATCTTGACTCAAATAGGAGAACTTTGAGTGAACTTGAAGAGAGCTTGGATGAACCGTGTTGTAACTTGTAGAAAAGAGATAGCATTAAATACACAAAGGAGAGTTTCACAAACAATGATCATTTGAATGTGGAGGGCAGAGGGATCACTTGTTCATGAAACCTCATAACATAGACTAAAGTCCTCCCAAGAGTTAGAACACATATCTTCTATGTCATTGTTCTTGATCACTTATCTCTTCCCATGAATACTCTCTCATGTATTGTATTCCACATAGTCTCCACATCACTATCTTTCTCCATATCAATGTTTTGACCAAACAAGCTTTCATAACAACTTCTTCTTGAACAACTAAGCCCTTGATCACGTTTCTTCTTAGTATTGCAATATTGACCAATCTTCAACCACATTCACTTTTCTTTGATTAAGCAAGCAACCAACCAACGAGACCATACAATTGCAATACATCTTTGTCTCGTTTGCTTACTTCACTCTTTACTTGTCGTATCTTTACTTTTGCATGCTTTGGATGACATAAGCTTGACTTTATCATTTACAATAAAAGTCTATCCAAAACTCAACAACCTCATTAGTTCTTTAATTGTTTGTGTCACTCAATCACCTAAACCCACAAGGGACCTAGATGCACTTTCAATCTCCCCCTTTTTGGTGATTGATGACAACATAATTAAAGCTTACAAATGATTAGCAAAAATAAGATTTTGAATTGTATAATATAGTGAGCTCCCCCTTAATGTATGCATTGAGTGAATTCCAATCTTTTGGCCTCAAATGCCAAATGCACATATTCAAGGAAAGGTGTGGAACTCCCCTATATCATAGCATCCGTGGGGTGCAAGGTGTCAACATGATAGCGTGATGCACATGACATGTGATTTCACCCAATGAACTAAGGAACAACATTACACCATTCAAGACATGAATACCACACACTATCATGAGGAAACCTTATAAAAGATACCAAATTAAAATCTAAAAACTATCCTTGCACACACCACGTAAATGAGAAATCTTATATGCCTCCCCTTACACCATAAAATCTTCAAGTAACTAACTCTCCCCCTTACTCTTCTCCCCAAATCTCTCCCCCTTTGGCATCAATCTCCAAAAAGATCTTTCCACCTCAAAGGAAGACATTAAGGTAG
>OAMR01000435.1:321620-368239 GCA_900205405.1 Echinochloa crus-galli
CTATTACAATCACCATGGGTTTATATTTATACCCTGGTTTTGACACTATTCCTAGTCGACTACGATTACAAAACGTTTATTTCCAAAGAAATACGTTGAAGTGCCGTATTCATCTCGCATTCTTTATCACTACAGCCATACCAGCCAATTGATCATCAGGTATGTTCAGAGAAAAGCACATTCTTTTTGTTTCCCTAAATCTCCTGAGGAATTCTGTAGGTGTTTCATTATTTCTCTGCCTCAAGCTAGTTAAATCAACCAACTTTTTCTCAGTGCTGTCAGTATAGTAATGAGCATGGAACTTCTGCTCCAGATCCTTCCAAGTACAAATTGATTGAGCAGGCAAAGTAGCAAACCATGTAAATGCTGGACCTGTCAAGGACAAAGGAAAGTATCTGATTCTAAAAGCTTCATCTGCGGAGGCTTCTCCAAGCTGCATCAAGTATCTATCTATATGCTCCACAGTGCTAGTATCATCTTGCCCTGGGAATTTAGTGAATTCTGTAGGAACCTTGACTCTGTTAGGCAATAGCATGCTTTGGTACCCAACTTGTGTTGGGTCTGACAATGTTAGTCACAATTTTCTTAGGAACCCAAATGGCTCGTGTGCCAATCTTTGGTGATGCCACCTTAAATGCACAAGAAGCATTTGGAGTGTTCCTAGGCTTCACATGAGTAAAATGGACATGATTGGGTTTAGAGGTTTTACCATTAGGACAATCCTTACCAAGGTGTCCCTTTTCCCAACATGAGTAGCATGTCTTGTGTTTGATGTTTGTTGCCTTCTTCTTGAGTTTCTCGGTAGCCAATTCTCCCTTGTATATTGCTTGGGCCTTGAGAAATCCTTTGTTGAGCTTGATGTGGGAGTTCACTATGGGAATCGGGCCTTGAGAAAGCCTTTGTTGAGCTTGATGAATTGCTTCTCTTGGTGTTGTTCCATCTTGCTTGGACATGAAGCAATTTGATGCCCTTTCTCAAGACAACCAAAGCATCTTCTCTTCTCCATATTTCTTTGCCTTTTGGAGAGAGTTGGCTTGCCTTCTTCATTGATGGAGCACTTGATGTGAGCTTGCTTTTTCTTTTTGGCTTGCTCTTAACTTGAGTTGGTCTTGACTTGGTTTATGCAAGATCTTTGCACGGTTGATCCCTTCTCAAGCTTCTTCACCATGGATTCACGGTTATCTTGAGAAGGTTGTGCATTGCTCTTGCCTTTGAGAGTTGTCAAGTTCTTTGTGAGTCTTTCCACCTCTTGCTTGAGTTCTTCATTTTCTTGTGCAATGAGGTAATTACTCGACTCTACAAGCACTTCATCATACCAAGAGCGTTTTGCTTGAGAGCAACATGGGTTAGCACATGATAAATTATATTGAATATGAGAGCATGTGCATTTGTGAGATTGAGGTTCAAAATATTCTACCGATGTTACCAAAACTTCATGAGCTATCTCTAGCATAGCATGTGATTCTACAAGCTCTTCATGTGAACATAAGAGTTCTTCATGCTTCACTTGTAATATCAATGTGCAAAGAGAATACAAGAGTTCATGGAGCGATATACCTTTGTACCAAACCCCACAATATTCATCGAGCTCAAGATGTGCATTAGTTAGAGCCTTGTCTTGATGGTATTGGCATACTTTATGTCAAACTTCATGAGCATGTCCATGAGATACCAATTGGAAAGGCCAATATGTGAGGTACTTGGTTTGACACATATGACCATTCATATCTTGAGTACATGGAATGTTGCATAAAACATCATTTATTCCCGAGTATTAGTGGTCGGATTTGGGTTGTAACGACCGCCAACAAGCTCCCCCAAGCTTAGCTCTTTGCTCGTCCTCGAGCAAAGATATAAACTTAGGCTCGGTGGATCAGGAGTTGCTACAATGTCATTTATTTTACAGGTAACTTTATAAACAACTAGTGCTCAAAAATACTTGAATCATAGGCAAAATTTCAAATCACCTTTTTACCTATGGGGCTTATAGCAATCTCCTTATCTTGGGCGGTTGAAAGGATGAACTGTTTAACTTAGTATTAGTCCACTCTACTCTTTTCACAAAACTATCTCGGAGTTTTCACCCTTTTGTGAAAAGATAAATTGTTCCTCATTGGCTCACTCAATCGCTCAAGTGTATTTGAATCCTCAACAAAGGCTTTGCCTTCTTTTCATCCTAACATCTAATATGGATTTTTGTGTGGCTCAGGGACAAAGAATGAAGGCATACAAGCATCTTATATTTTGCTAAGTCAAAGACCGGACCTTAGGAGAATCAAATCACACTCTTAGATCGAGAAGTGCAAGTGTGTGGAATTTATGGAGTGGAATATGTGGAGTGGAATATGTGGACTTTCATGGAATGATTCTTCCTCTCCTTGATTTATTTTTCGAGAGCATGGGCTATCTTTTATTCATATTTTTGCCATGCCACTTGGCATGCTTTTCTTTTTCTTTTGCATAGCCCATGCCTCTACTTCAAAGATATTCAGAGAGGGAATCAAAGAACATGAAACTTTATTTATGGAATGGATGATGGCATGGTTTTTGCTAACTCCAAAAGTAGGAATTGCAAGTGAGAGGTGGAGTGTATGTGAATCTCGATCTTAGAAGCATGAAAGATTCCTCACTAAGGTCACAACAATTTGACAAAGCTCGCTAAGATGGAGAACTGGCTGGAGCTCTCATGGAGGCAGCACTCCTACATGCTACGATGCTCTGCATAGTCCAAGCAAGAGAATTTAAGCTATATTATGGAGAGTATCTACACGATAGTTTAAAATTGCAATCCAATTGAAAGTGAGAGATACTTTTACCAAAATGGATTGAGTTGAGATAGCATACTCTTTGATAAACTCATTCCAACCAAAGGTACTACACACATTATTATTTCAAGAAAAAGTTAGTCTCAAGGACACAAGACATAGGATATACTCCCCCTTAATATATGCAACAAGTACTTGAATTACTTTCGACATGCATTTGTACTATTAAGGACCTTGGAGGAGTTTACCCTATATCTTGGTCAAGGCATAGGAAATTTGCAACGATAGAATCATGCCAAGGAATACATACCACTATGAAGGTACATAGATTACCATACAAAAATATGGTGATTTTACAACCAACTCACAGAGACAGCTTATTCAGAGGGCTATCCATCCCACCTTAAAATTAAGCTCCAAACCACCTAGTGCAAGTGTTGTGATAGGAGTTTCTCTATGTTAGCACTTGGTTAGATCACTTTGAGCACCGAGACATAGCAAAGCTATCAACGTTGCATTCCCTCTTGATAGTACGACATACCTATACTCAAGATCAAAGATAAAATCTAGTTCAACCACTTGAGATTGAATAACTTGAGCCTTACCACTTTTCTTCAATTCTCGCTTCTTGAGCACATCCAACTTGAGCTAGAGGCTTAGAATATCAAGTGTTATGATTAAGAATCCATTACTCATTCATAAGACACTTAATCATAAGATTAAACAATGATTAGATGCATTGCATTGCTTCACTAGATGAGGCTTGATTAATGCCTAGAAATCAAACCATGATGCTAGACTTCACTCCAGCAAAGTCCCTCGGCTACAAGACCAACTTGCCCTTCTCTTTGCTTAGTACCTCGTCACTCGCCATCTAGCTTGATCCTTTCATCCTATCTTGCCACTTTAAGTTTAGCTTTGCTTTGCATCATCATGAATACTACTTTGAAATCCATGTCTTCAGTTTAAACCAATGATATGTCCAATATGATCTTCTATGTCATTGTTCTTGATCACTTATCTCTTCCCATGAATACTCTCTCATGTATTGTATTCCACATAGTCTCCACATCACTATCTTTCTCCATATCAATGTTTTGACCAAACAAGCTTTCATAACAACTTCTTCTTGAACAACTAAGCCCTTGATCACGTTTCTTCTTAGTATTGCAATATTGACCAATCTTCAACCACATTCACTTTTCTTTGATTAAGCAAGCAACCAACCAACGAGACCATACAATTGCAATACATCTTTGTCTCGTTTGCTTACTTCACTCTTTACTTGTCGTATCTTTACTTTTGCATGCTTTGGATGACATAAGCTTGACTTTATCATTTACAATAAAAGTCTATCCAAACCTCAATAACCTCATTAGTTCTTTAATTGTTTGTGTCACTCAATCACCAAAACCCACAAGGGACCTAGATGCACTTTCACATACAGCTAACAAATATGATAATCAGAGTAAATATACTCGAATAAAAATAGTTTAAATCAGAGTTAGCACGTACACAGCGAAAGTCTAGTAATCTTAGACTGCACGGGGAGGCCGCAGTCCACAGGGACACCGACTGGTTGACCACAGCTCAGAAGTACGGAGATCCTCTTTCACTTCATCTGTACCCATCCCGGATTGTTGAATAATAGCAAGTGTAAGTAAATGTCTTACTTAGCAAGTATAGCACGGGTTATGAAGGCTCAAAAGGCTTGACACGACTGCATTAGCACTTTTAGTTGATTTATTTTAACATTATCCAAATTACTACAATTAAATGAATCCCGGTTGTAACCCAATTAATAAGTGTAAGTGACATTAATCAACAATAATAATAACCATCAAGTTCTAACCGAAAAGGAACGCCAAGCCGCTCGTGACCTTGAGCAAGGCTATCATGATAGATTGTACACTCTGCAGAGGTTTCACCCTTTACCCACCAGTCGCGTAAAAGTTCAAAGGAACTTTAAACCCAACCATGCCGAGGTGGCCAAACCTCTTAAACCACACTTCCGAGGTGTGATCGCATAGGGACGCTAGGAGGCCTAGATGCATTGCATTGCTTCACTAGATAAGGCTTGATTGATGCCTAGAAATCAAACCATGATGCTAGACTTCACTCTAGCAAAGTCCCTCGGCTACAAGACCAACTTGCCCTTCTCTTTGCTTAGTACCTCATCACTCGCCAATTGACTGACTCCCTGGGCGCACCATAGGAGGGTCAATGGCAGTCCGGAGCACGGTGCTACGCGAGCCGGCTGGCGCAACGTGTGGTGCCCGAGGCCCCCACATGGGACTTGGTCTAACGAGACCTAGCCGACGGGGCTACCATCCTCGGTGGATCAAAAACCATGCCTAGCGCCTTGTTCCCATAGCGCCGTTGGCCCCATCGATAACCACTGACAAGCTAGAGTCGTACGAGCTACTTGACCAAGACCAGAGCCATTATAGTTCTGGCGGTGGCGACAGGCTCCTGGGTTTTCGCTTTAGAAACGGTCCTTACGGAGAGACACCAGGGCCTGGCACGCAGCTGACGCCCTAGTTCCCTTAACCATGTTGCTAAAAAGCAAATTTTAACATTAAAGTTGAAGTGGACCATTAAATCAAGAATAACAGTAATAGTAAAGGTGACAGTAGCTGCGCATAGCAAATTATTCTACCCATATGCAAAAAACCAAGGTAATTCAAGGACAGGATAAATAAAACTAGGTACAACCTTAAGGTACATCAAATTGGACACATGCATGTATGAAATAAATGATTAAAAGGGTGAATGGGTAGCAAGGATTGTCCGTGCTATGACTTGCCTCAAATCCAGTATATACACTTGATCTTAATCTTCAGATCTTGATCTTCAAAATCTTCTCCTTGAAATCTCTTGATGACGTCCCTCTACTCGCATCAATCATCGGGCACAACATACAAGCAAACAAATAATAATAACTAAGAACAATACACCAAACAGTAGAAACAGAACAAAAGGAGGCTATAAAACTAATCTACGCTTTGCTACGAACACGTGAGCGCAAGAATCACCTAAATCGGAGCTAAAACGGAGAAGATATGGCTTTTCTAAGGTTGGAGGACTTGCTGGCGAAGTTTTAAAGTTTCCAGAGGCTTATTTGCAAAAACTCAGGGGCTAAAACATAATTATGCAATAGAACCCGAGGGCTATCGCGCAAAAATGCCAGGGCAGGACGGTGGGTTAGAAAACTTAAAAGCTCAGGGGGTTTTTCATAAAACCAGGGACCTACTTGTAATTACTTTTGAACTAGCTTGGACTGCGGGTTGATTCCCAAAAAGTGGAGGGGCTCTTTAGAGAAAATGCCAAGGCTGACCGTTACGGTCAGCTTTGACCCCAGGTCAGGGCGTATCTGGGCCCTTGGATCCCGATCGGAGGGCTGAGGTTGAAGGGGGGGATTGCTCGCCGGAGGGGAGAAAGGATGCGGCGGCGCAGCGTTGGCCGATCGCCAATCCCGCGGATTCCGTCCGTTAGTTTCGGAGCCGTTAGGTTAAGGTGACGCCTTGCTACTTGATTCCGACCAGGACTCTAGCCCAGGCCGGTTACAACTGGAATATCTCGGGATATCCGGATGAGCCGCCCGCCGGGTCTTCATCAACTTGTCCGTCAAGTCAGGGAGCCGTATGGGCCGCCTAGGGGTCGGCCCATGGGCCTGTCAGAGGTGGGCCCTAGACGCCGTGATCTAGTCTGATAGTGGGCCCAGGGGTACCCATATCCCACAGCCGGGGGCTGCGGGGCACGGCTTAAATAGCCCGGGGGTGGCTTCTTGGCATGCGCGCCACGCGAAATCGGGCGGCGGCCGGCGATGGCGCAAGCCTTCCATGCCGGGGAGCGCTTCCCATATGGGGGACGCGGCGGAAAAGGAAGGGGAGGCGAGGGGGAAGCTTCCGCGAAGCTGCGGCGGGGGTCCACGGGCGCGCGGGAGGGGGTGGGCCTGGCCTGGTAAGGGCTGAGGCGGTGGCAGCGCTGGTGTCGAGTCTGAGCTCGGCTTGGCGGAAGGTAGGGGATGGACCTGGCGGTTGGGGCCCAACTGGCAGCGGCTGAAAGCGGGGAGGCGAGCTGGGCCGAAGTGCCGAGCGCGGCTGGGCCTGCGGAGAGAGAGAGCTGGGCCGGGTCGGCTGGCGGGTGGGCTGCGCAGCTCGTGAGGAGAGGGGGAGGGGTGTTGGGCCGAAAGCGGGGTGCGGAGTGGGCCGATTCTACCGTGCGGCCCATGGGAGCGGGGGAGGCGCGGCGCTGGGCTGGAGGCGGACGCTGGGCTGGGCCGAGCATGCTGCTGGGCTGAGGGAGAGGAGGAAGGGGGGAAAAGCAAGCCGAGGGGAAAAGTCTAGGGGGCGAAAACGAACTCAGGCCAGAGGAACTTTTCTAGAGCTCAAACAAACGCAGTTCAAACTTGAATTTAAATTAGATTTAAATTCTTATTCGAACTACGCACAAACAAAGCTCCATGCAGCAAGCATGAATGCAACACACAACAAAAATTTTAATTTAATTTAGAAGATTGATTTTCCCTATACTAAATTCCCTATAAATTATATAAAGCTTGGAAAAATTTTAGAAAATTGAGAAAAATATTGTATTAGTTGTGTTAATAAATCAATCCCAAAATCCAAAAATTTTGGGGTGTGACAAACTACCCCCCTTAAACTGAATCTCGTCCCGAGATTCGCAAAGGCTAGGGACCAAGGAGGAGAACAACAAGATTCTAGAGAGAGATCTTCTGAAGTTGATTCGTTAGGCTTCATCTTGTTTGTTGACGTAGATGCGTGGTCTTCACCTTCAATCTTCTGTTTTCTTCCTCCAGCGCGGGGATTGGCTTCAACTTCCTTTGCGTCGAGAAGATAGCAAGAACAACAAGGATATTTAGGGAAATAAGGAGGGAGCCCAGCTACACAATCATTACAAAGAAGCGAATCAAACAAGGACATAATAACAGGCATTACAGGCACACTCAACCAAGGTTAACCACACCAAAATTTTAAACGAAGCTAAACGTTGTTAGTAAGGGGGGAATCCTCCTAAATAGGGATATATCTTCAACTTCTTCACATAAGAACACCGCATTCCGGGTTGTAGCAGCAATGAGTCTGACATCGTCTTGTTCTCTGAATTCGCCCAAGCTTGTACTTTCTCATGTAGGATAGTATCTTCATGTGACATGGGAGTCATGATCAATACGAATTTCAAGGATGGGATGAACGATCAAGGTAAACAAAAAGGCAAGGAGGAGTTAAAGAGACAAGAATTAAAAATCAGAAGTTTATCAAACCAAGGTGGAGGTAATTAATCAGAAGTCAATGGTGAGAAATAAATGAACAAGGAGAGGATAAAACATCAAGGGATTTAATGAACAAAACAGGAATTATCAAGGAGGGGAAAATGTTCAAGGATAGCACTTTATATGAATCAAAGTCTCAAGGTTTGAGAAACGAAGGGCTGTAAGGCAAAATGAGCCTTAATGGAAGACCAGTACTATCTAGGCTGCGGTCCTACAGTCAGCATAGCTCTGATACCAATTTGTCACACCCGGATTTACAAAGAAACACACTGAAACCCGAATGTTACTATATGTGTGCCCAGGAAGTCCTTAGAACACATATAGTCAACAAATATGATAACAAAGACACAAATGCTGAAAATAAATGCTTTATTAATGAGAGAGTTTACATCAGAGTTGCTTCATAAATGAACTAACCATTACAGCGGAAGTCTAATAACTACTCTCTCTAATCGAGGCCGTACTCCACAGGGACTCTGACTGGGAGAACACACTCAGAAGAAGAACGGCAGGTCTTCGGGAAACTCAGCAGCAGACTCACGCTCAGCCCAACCTGTTACCCATCCGGGATTTTGTTGAATTTAAGCAAGTGTAAGTAACAGAGTTACTTAGCAAGTATAGCACGGGGTATGAGGCCAAAAAGGTTTGACTCGGTTTGACTGCATTAGCATTTTTGGTTGATTCATTTTAACTTCATCCAATTTACTACAAGTGAATAGGACTCCCAGTTGTAACCCAATTAAGTAGTGTAAGTATCATTAAACAACAATAATAAACATCATCAAGTTCTATTCAAAAAGGAACGCCAGGCCGCTCATGACCTTGAGCAAGGCTATCATGATAGATTGTACACTCTGCAGAGGTTTCACCCTTTACCCACCAGTCGCGTAAAAGTTCAAAGGAACTTTGCACCCAACCACGCACATCAACACTACCGAGGTGTGACGGCATAGGGACGCTACGAGGCCTTTCACAAGACACCCTAACAAGACAGTGGCCGCTTATGGTACAGCACAGGCAGCATGGCCCAGGCACCGAGAATGACGTACGCCTATGGAGTCTCACCATAGGGGGGTCAATGGCATCCAATGCGCAACAAAACATACCAACAACATAAATAAAAGCGCAACGTGTGGAGTTCTCAATCTCTGAGACTCCCACACGGGACTGTGCCTCACGGGGACATAGCCGACGGATCACCCGTCCTCGGTGGATCAAGACATACTCTCACCCATGTTTCTCATAAACGCCGTCGGCCCATCGGTAACCACTATCTAGCTAGAGCCGTACAAGCTACTTGACCAAGACCAGAGCCATTATAGTTCTGGCGGTGGCAACAGGCTCCTGGGTTTCCGCTTTAAGAAACGGTCCTTACGGAGAGACACTAGGGCCTGGCACGCAGCTGACGCCCTAGTTCCCTTAACCATGTTGCTAAAAAGCATATTTTATCATTACAGTTGAAGTGGACCATTACATCAAGATTAACATTGATAATCAAGTGACAGTAGCTGCGCCTCGCAAAAGTCTACCCATAATGCAATAACCCCAGGTAGTCAAGGTAACAGAAATAACAAAGCTAGGAATATCCTTAGGGTACATCAATTTAAATGCATGAATGTAAATAAATGTAGTACAGAGGTGGATAGGTAGCAAGGATTGTCCGTTGCTATAACTTGCCTTCCTCGAAGTGCTGCTGCTGCTGCTGTGAGTCCGGCTCCTGAAAGTCCTCAACGTGCTCGAACTCCAATGGCAACGGCTCACCGACTGGACTCGAATCAACACACAAGCATCCATACAAGACAATACATGCAAGCAAAAGTATTCTATTAGAAACAGTACATCAAACAATGAAAACAGTACATAAAAGGGTTTTAGAAATAATCTACGCTTTGCTACGAACACATGAGCGCAAGAATACACTAATCGGAGCTAAAACGAGAAAGTTATGGAGTTTTAAAGATCCAGGGACTAATCTGCGAAAAACCGAGGACCTATACGTAATTTCGCGTTAAAACCCGAGGGCTAACGCGTAAAACTAACACAGATGGACGGCGGGTTCAAAACTTTAAAAGGGGGAGGGGGTTTCTGCATAAAACAAGACCTTGATGTAATTGCTTTTGAACTTCAGTGGACGGCGGGTTAATTTGAGGAAAACAGGGGGTTTCTTTAGCAAATGCGGCAGGTCTGACCGGGGTTGACCGTTACCCTGTTCTGGTCAAACCAATCCGGGCCATGGGTTGTAGATCGGACGGTTGTGGTTCAATGGGGAAAGTTGGTCGCCGGCGGCGACCAGAGGCGCGGCGGCGCCGCCCGCGCAGTGGCGGAGCTTCGCCGGAATCGGGCCAAATGGAGGCTAGAGAGCTCGGTTTCGAACGCGGTTTGGCCCTATGGCATCGGGGCGACACGGTGAGTTCACCCATGGGGTTCAAGTCGAGGATTGAGGTGGCCAGGTTGGTGGATGGCGGCGGACAGAGGAGGCGGCGCTCCGGCGAGGTCGTGGAGGAGCTAGGGTGCTCGGTTTTGAGTGAGATTTGGTGCTATGGGTGCGGGACAGCGTGACGAACGTGATGTAGGGATTCAAGTCGAGGGAAACGGAGGTGTGGGTTGTGCTCTACGGCGGCCGGCGAACGGGTGCGCCGGTGAGTGGGGGAGCCGTGGCTACGAGGCGTCAAACCAGGCGAGAAGTAGCTCGGGAGTACCAGCAGAGAGTGGGAAGTTCACCTGGGGTGCTCGGGACGTCGACCGGACGGCGAGGAGCTCGGTCGACGATCAATGGCGGCCGACGGCTTTGGAAAAGGGGGAACGGCGGCGTTTAGTTCGATCCAGGGGAACCAGAGAAATTGGACGGCGTGGACAGCTGTGTTACCTCCGGGCGGAGCTCCTGGATGGCTTCGCACCGAGCAATTGGCGTCGGCGGCGAGCTTCGGCGTTCGGGCTCGAAGCGGCGACGGAGCTCGGAGTGGGCGGCTGGCGCAGGAGAGGGCGTGGGGGCTCGAGGTGGAGATGGGTGAGGCCTTGGGGTCTGGAGGCTCTGTTTATATAGCCCCAGGGGCCTTGGCGTGCGGAGCACGCCGAATCGCGAGGCGGCCGGCAGCGGGCCTCCTCCTTCCTTCTGCGGGGCTCGGTTTCCTTAGGGAGAACGGCGTGAGGAAGGAAGGGAGCGGCGGGGGAAGCTTCCGCGAAGCTCTGGAGGACCCACGGGGGGCGCGGGGTGGCCTGGGCCTTGGGCCGCGGCGGCGGCGTAAGGCCGAGCCGAGCTCAGCTCGACGGCGGAAGGAAGGGGATGACAAGGCGGGGCCCGCCTGTCATAGGCTCAGGAGAGGGGCACCCTAAAATAGTCCTATTCAAAAATTTTAGTAATTAATTGAGTATTTAATATCATGTTCATGTTTAATATAGGTTAAATAAATAATTTCTGGAAATTAAAATCAAATATAAGGTATAGAAACATTTTTGTTGCATTCATGCTGCTGCATTTATTTTAATTTCCAGAAAATATTTATTTAACCTATATTAAACATGAACATGATAATAAATAATTAATTAATTACTAAAAATTTTAAATAGGCTATTTTTGGGTGTTACACCGGTGCAAGATAGTACAGTGCCAAGAGCACGCCTTGCTGGACGTACGGCCCCGTGGCCGGAACCAGGATAAACCCCTTGTGTCATTGCGCTAGCTCCTGCATCGACCGTCAAGGGACGGGACACAACGCATTCTGTTAGGCGCTGAGGTTGGGCGGCCAATCTCGGCACCGACAGTTAGTAATACTAACGTGTTTTGTGTATCCTTGGTGTGTTTAGTTCTAAAAAGAGGAAAGAAAAGTTTGGTGAAAATGTCATGTCCGACAATGTAGCGTACTGTAGCACTTTTCGTTTGTTTGTGGTAAACATTATACTATCATGACCTAATTAGGCTCAAAAGATTTGTCTCGTCGTGTGCATCAAAACCATGTAATTAGTTTTTTCATTTACCCACGTTTAGTGTTCCATACACGAGGAGAGAGATTTGATGTGATGGGTGAATAGTGAAGTTTGGAGAGAGAATTTTGGAAAGTTTGGTGATTTGATGGAGAACCAAGCACAACCATTAAACCTTTGGAGTGACATCTCTATGTGTTCTATTAATGCGGTTATCTCCGACAAAAATAAGCGACATATCTGCAAGACACCTATAACAAAATCGTCAATCTCAAAATCTATAAATTTAGTCTTCTATTAGCATTTACCAGTGCTAGGAAAAAAAAGGATTAAGAGCTAGAATGACCAGGCGTCACCCAAGCAGGTGTGTTCTAAAATCTCCGTTGCACTATGAGACGTACGTGGTGATTTCGACATTCGTGTATAAAAAGATGTCTAAACGGAAGGTAAGAACTGACGACTCATGCTCAGCGCTACACTTGAAATCTCGTAAAAGTTAACGGCGAAGAGCACCGTAGCTCCAGCTAACCAGCGGCAGCATGCTCTACGGTAGTACGGTACGTTTGAATGCCACTAGCTGCTGCGCTCCAGTCGGCGGGATTCATTTCAGGCAGCCCTGCTAGCTGCTGCGACGCACTACTCTGAATATTTTGCAAATACAAACTATTTCGGGCAAACACAAGCTATTTTTTCGGCTAAGAGAAAGAACAGTACTAGGCATACTTAATGGCTTCTCAGAAGCAGGCGGGTAACTACTGCTGCTTCTGTGGAGTGCCTCATCAATTCACTCAGCATCAGTGCAGTGGGGGCACTAATCTCTGCTGTTTCTGAAGAAAGGGCTCACAGTTAGTCAGTTTTCAGCTGCCTAATTCCGCACACGCGCGCTCTGCTCTCTGGCACCGAAACTGCAGCCACAGCTGCGGTAACAGCCGCTGCTGCTGCGCCTTCTATTCTTTCTACCCTCGTGTGCTGCTGCTGCTGCCGTTGTTTGTTCTTTTTTACCAGTACCAGTCCTGGCGCCCAGGCATTGATTCCTCTGTGCAGTGTACTGTAGCGCAGGCCCTCTCTGCCTCTGCGAACTGCAGTGCAAGTAATTTCAGTCAGAGAGGGCCGTTACTGTCGCACGGGGGCATGCATGGTCCCCCGGTTTCAGTACGAGCAGTATTTCCCTCCCTCAATTTGGAACGAGGTAGAGAGTAGAAACTAGAAACTCGCCTCTCGAACCACAGGTTTCAGTAACAGCAGTTGCCTTGGTTTAACTATTCTATTTAGTTCTAGTATATAAATAAATTGAATTCATTCCCGCATTTCTAGTTCAATTTTTTTGAGACACATTTCTAGTTCAAATTCGAAAGGCTCCAATCTTCCCTCTTTCCTATCTGATGAAAGGCTCCAATCTGTCAGTACCACATTTCCCCCCATTTCAAAAATTTCCATTCGCAATGTCTGCACGTCGGCACAAGTCACACGACAGGAATCCCAACGATCAGCATTTATTTATTTTTGGTACAGCAGCGATCGACGACACCGAAACGGCCCTTCCCTTCAAGCGGCCAGCACAAGCACAAGCACGGACACAAGTACACACCCTGCTCGGATCCACGAAAGATTTCGTCCCAACCGGACAACACCACGACAACCCCCCGCGCGCACCGAAACTTCCAGGTCCAGCGCGCGCCAGGCCACTGCCCGCCCGCGACACCGGACAGCTGCGGGCACGCGCGCAGATGTGCAGCAGCAGCAGAGCCGCGTCGTCCCGGTCCCGGCTCGCCGCAGTTACACCGCGTCACCCTTGCAGCGTGACGAGACGACCCCAGCCATGCCTGAGCCTGACACCGCCCCGGTTGGCGCGCGCGGGAACGGGTTCGCGCCACGCGCGGGCGCGGGAAACTGGTGGGGCGCGCGCGGGTTCCAGGCGTTCTAGCGGGCGAAGCGGCGGGACTCGTCGCGGCGGTGGGAGACGAGCTTGGCGGCGTCGCGCCACCAGACGACCTCGCGCTCCTTCTCGTGGAGCCGGCGCTGGGCGCTGTCCAGCGCCGACTCCAGCTCCACGATCCGCTCCTGCTGCCGCTTCTGCAGCCGCTCGTGCAGCCGCCGCTCCAGCGCCCGCGCCGACACGCCGCCGTGCGGCGGGCTCGTCCCGTCCTCGTCATACCCCTCCTCCTCCTCTTCCTCCTCCTCAGCCTCCTCGTACTCCTCCTCGTCGTCCTCCTCCTCCTCCAACTCCTCGGCGTTGCCGTCTACCACTCCATCGCCGCCGCGGCTGTCGATGGCGTCGCCGGCTTTCGTCTTCACGGCCTTCAGCATTGGCAACTGGCGCCAACAACAAACACATCATCAGCAGCTGATTTCGTGGTACACGTTGTACGTGCACATGCACGTGGCGTACCGCTGATTTCGTGTGGTAGTATATTATTATACCTCGAGTCCTTGCATCGGGGCGATAGCGATCCGGTCGCCGCCGCCGCGCTCGCGCTGCATGCGGCTGAGCTCGGCCTGGAGCTCCGCCTCCATGAGGTCCATGACGGCGACCGCGCGGCCGGAGTTGTTGTCGGCGGTGGTGCGGGAGCAGTTGGACGCGGCGTCGGCGTTATCGGCGGCCGGGAACGCGATCGGGTCCTTCACGGCGGTGGTGGTGGCGCTGCTGCTGCCATTGGATTCCTGCGATGTCGTGGCGGCGGCGGGTTGCCTCTCGTTCTTCCACTGCGCCGCCTGCCTGATCTCCGACACGAGCGCCTCCATCTGCGCCCGCAGCTCCACCATCTTGTTCAGCTCCACGGCGCTCTTGGACAGCAGCACCACCAGGCTCGCGCCCAGCCCAAGGTTCATCGACACCACCTCCTCCTCCGGCTTCTTCCTCCCTGCACAACCCATGCAACGAATTCTCAGCATTAGCATCAATATATAATTAATGATCTCTCCATAATTCAACACGATCCATGCATTTGCCATGAATGAATTGTTTGTACCTAAGGAACTACGCGGCGTCTCGAGGGGCAACACCGGCGGAGGCGGCGGCGCGACACCCGAACCCACCCCCGCCGCTACCGCCGTCGCCGCCGCCGCGCAGCAGGATGCGCGACAGCAGCGACCGCGGCGACGGCTGCGCGTCCACCCCGCTCGCGGTCCGCGCCAGGTGCGCCCGGATGGACGCCGCCGCCGCGGTCGACGAGGGATTCGCCGCCGCCATGCGCGGCGGCGGAGGCAAGGGCAGCGACCCCGCCTCGTGAGCTACCCTTCCCCCCGCTCGGCCTCTCACGCAATTCTCCATCGCCGGCGATGATGCAACCAAGCTATGCGCGTGGGCGCGAAGGCACAAAATTCGAGGAATTCAAACTTTTTGACACACGTCCTGCTACGGTGACACGCCGCATATTTATAGGAGAAGGAGACGAGGAGGCGGAGGAAGAAGAAGCTCTCACGCAGCTCATCACTAGTACTACTGCTCTTCCAAAACGCGCGGCAACATTGGAGGGAAGCTGGGCAAATTTTTTTAAAAAAGTGAATTAAATGCGGGTACTAATCAACGGCGATGAATGATCTTGGAAGCTTGCTTGGGTTGCGCTAATGGCGATGGTCCCTCCCGGGGCAATTGGAGGCGGGCAGGGAGGGAATTAACTGCGGGGGCGAGCAACCCATGTTGATCCTGCCGCGGCCTGCGGGAGGTACAGGGAAGAGAAGCTGCTGGTACTGCGCCGTGCTGCCATTTTTACCGGCCTCCTGCAAGCTCTTGAAATGGAACTGTGAATTCTGAGTGTTTACTGACGGCCGAACGAGCAGAGCAGTGACAGGCCAGGGAATATTGCTCTGGACACTGAAGGGTGTGTGTACTCATTGCAGTGGTGCTGTGCTGCTGCTGCTTCTGGGCGTGGGGGAGCTGCAGAGAAGCCGTTTTTGGTAGGTGTGGTGTTTTTGGGGCGGAACCTAGGTGACTGGAGTCGTTGGATCGGGCATCGGACGGCTGAGATTGAGACCGGGTAAACGAGAGGTGTAGCATCCTGCCCTGACTCCATCGTGCGTGTTCATTTCTGAATTCTGATCCAGCAGGTCGATGAGCCCGGTTGTTTTTGAGAAATCGAATTTTTCACCCCGCAGGCAGGGGTTGAAGTTTTGAAATATGTTCAGGTGTAACCGAATTGATGTTTTATGGCGTACTGTGCTCACAGCAGGAGACAATCACACACGTCCTAGCTTTGGCAAAGATCTTTGCTCCCCCTGGTTGCAAGCGCGGGTTGTGCTGGAATCCGAGCCGATTGCACGTATTCTTGACTGATGATATTTTAGGTGTTTGGTTGGAGAAATGGGATAACAACGGGTTATCCCATACTAACTCCAACCTAATTACCTTGTCTTCTTTTGAGATATGTACCGGGTTAATTCGTCACCATTTCATCTCTACAAAGTACATGATATGTGGTTATTTAACTATGAAAATATATACAATGTTCCATGAAAATTCACAGCATGATAGACCACTATATTCTACATGGGTTAGTTCCTCAAACTAAACACCCTAAAAAATTTGATATCCAAATTCATTCAGTCACAAAAAATGGCCTTTTATGTTGATACAATCCCCAAAGCATAACTTCTACAATTCTGGTTGTAACATATCTATAAAATATAGAAGAAAAATACTCTTATGAAACTATTTTCTTTTGACAAATCTAGTTGAATCAGGCATCCTAACTAAAAACACAATCAATCGGCAATTTGTGAACAACATTTAAAACGCTGGCAATTCAAAAACTCACTTATTTACGACAAGAAGAGGTATTGGCAGATGAGTTGTGAAAAGTGTTTTTATTTATATATATATATATTATAATAGAAGATGCATAGCTCAAGCCTAGTTTCGTACGTGTGTGTTATGGTTATGTTTTCTGATCGTGGCTCAGTTAACTCCATCCATGATCCTAGTTCAGTAGTCCTTTCTTGTGACCACATACTCGATCGAATCATCAGTTTGCCAGGACTAAAATCTTCAAGCATGCATGGCCATTTCACAATTAACCACACCACATGGCGATTAGGGGCACGTACTCTCGTACTAACACCCGTGTTAATTTCTGTACTATGCGAATTCGAATTGAAACCCGTCGAAGTATTAAATGGAAGACACGGAGATTTACTCCCAGGTTAAAATACTCTAATATCTACGGAGTACTAGTACGTACTCGTATTTAGTAACTAGTAAGTAGCAGAACGGAAGCCCCCCTTTGAGGCTTTGACCGTTGAGTTTCAAATTCCACCGTCAACAGTACAGTAGTCACCATGTTTTTCAGTCAGCTATAGCCGTAATGCCAAATTAAACCAACTGGTGCGTACACGATTAGGGTGATGAATACCACCGGGGTCTGACCGACAACGTAACAGCCAGCGGACGGCGAAGCACGTACTGTAGTCCCGAAAGTGTTACGGCACGGATTTGACTGTGAGTAGTAAACACAGGAGTAGACGGCAAAGTGCTCTCCGTAACAGTATCACGTAATGTCGGTCAGTCTTGACTGTGATATCGCTAGCAGGGGAAAGTGTGAAGTTAATTAGCTGCATTGGTTTGGCCGTTTGGGAGAGACCAGTCTGCAACTCTACAAAGTACAGTACATGACTGCAGCTGTTACAGCATTTTCAACCACATTACGGCATACAAGCAACCTCTACACAGCTCGTTCATTCGTTGCCTTAATTATAGCTCGCCTCTAGCACTGTCATTTCTGGACGCGCGAAGAGATAAAATTTTCAAAATTTCGGATGCAGCGTAGTACTGCTACTACACAATAATATTGCACAACACTAGCTACTACCTGAACCAGATGCATGCACGTACTGGCTGTAGCATTATATTATTCCGATCCAGGCCTGTTTTTTTACAGCGCGGATGCATGGGATGGATAGTCTTGTAGGAGTACGTAGCAAATTGCAAGGTTGGCGCGTGGCCGTGTGCCGTGCCATTCATGCCTGGCGGACGGTACAGGCCGGGCAGTGTGTGTGTACCGGGCGCCCCCAATTAGGCTTTGTTCGTTTAGCCCGGGAACGACCGGGATCCCGGCCCGATCCACGGGGGTCTCCCCGGGCTGGATAGAACCCCGGTCCAAAGAAAAAAATGCGTTCGTTTAAGCCCAGCGTGATTTATATCCCAGTGCTAGGAAAAAAAAGGATTAAGAGCTAGAATGACCAGGCGTCACCCAAGCAGGTGTGTTCTAAAATCTCCGTTGCACTATGAGACGTACGTGGTGATTTCGACATTCGTGTATAAAAAGATGTCTAAACGGAAGGTAAGAACTGACGACTCATGCTCAGCGCTACACTTGAAATCTCGTAAAAGTAAACGGCGAAGAGCACCGTAGCTCCAGCTAACCAGCGGCAGCATGCTCTACGGTAGTACGGTACGTTTGAATGCCACTAGCTGCTGCGCTCCAGTCGGCGGGATTCATTTCAGGCAGCCCTGCTAGCTGCTGCGACGCACTACTCTGAATATTTTGCAAATACAAATTAGAGGACGTTTGCCCGGATGAAAGAGCAAGGCCCCGTCACATGCCTGGTTGCTTGAAATTTTTCCCAAACAGAGGACGTTTGCCGCCCGCGCGCGCCGCGCTGCCGGTACGGTGGCGCGACACGGAGGGGCCAAATAAGATCGCGCATTCAACGCCGCGTCCCAAGCCACCGTACCGGAGCTGAATCCTAGACGGATTCCCCTGGCCTTTCTTCCCCCCGCAGGGAGGGAGCCAGGGACCCCAACGCCGCCGCGGCGTCCGCCACGCGACCACCGTATCGCTATCCGTTGCGGCAATTTACTCCCCGGTCGAGACTCGAGAGCGGCACCTGCCTCACCTCGTACTCTAGCTCGCCATTAAAAAACTAGGGGGAGAAAGAACAGCCTCCGGTCTTGGACCATACAACAACCGCAAATAAGGTCGCAGGATCTCGGTCGTGCAGAGCTATGATTCACCACAAGCACAAGCAAATTTTACGGTAATAGGAGTACAGCTGATTCACCACAAGCGCAAGCAAATTTTACGGTAATAGGAGTACAGCACAGTGACGGTATGATTACGGAGCACATGCCGGCTGAAACGGGTAATTTTCAACAGATTACAAGGCATCTATATCATATAACTGATCATCATCATATTATTCGACAATAAACAACAAATTGTTGAGGTACGGACACATTCTTCTTGGAAGTCTAATAGCCTAGAAGCAAGATCATAACATGCTAAATGTTAGAATATTTTTATTGTTTGTGTAAGCTTGTGATAGTAGCAACAGTTTAATTCTGCTGTTGTGTGTAATTCTTTTCAGACGGCAGACAGCAGATAGATGACATGTTATATTAATTAATGGCTGAACTAATATTTAAATGTGTAAATAAATTGACTTATTTGTGCACCCACGGGGCTTAGCCGAAGAGAGCTTTTGTAGGCTGGGATCAAACCCCAAGGGATCAAACCCCCACAGGGGTTCAGTGACAGGAAGGGGATCCACTCATTCCCTGGATGGGAAATTTCATCTTGGGGATTTAAACCCTGTGAACCGAACATAGCCTTAACGATGCCTAATCAATCAATCCCGGCCGTTCACGTACGCGTACGCGCGGGAGGGACAGAGGGAGGGAGAGTTCCGTCGTCCGTATGGCGCGCCGTTCAAATTTTTCCAAACGGATGAATGAGATCATCATCGATGCATCATAGTATGCATAAATGCTCACTTCGTACTGCCGGCGGCCGCGCCGTCGTCGTTGGCACCAATCGCCGCGCCGTCGCTGTCGCCGGTCGCCGTCTGCCGATGATTGCAAGCCTCGAGCTGAGTTACGAATGGAGATCGTAGCTGTCGGCCAAAAATAATGCGTCTCGCATGGCTCCCCGCCTCCAACGTGGTGTGCGTGCCTGCGCGGCTCGATCTGGCTCAGCGTGCGGCAGCGAAGCCGCGCACATCACGTGCATGCAATTCATCATCGATGGCGCGCGGCCGAAAAGCCCTAGAGTTCGAAAGTTTCTGACGGCAATTCGATCTCGCATTGATACACTGTTTATCATACGGCACGCACGCCGCCCGGCAATCATATATCTACGGCCGGCTGCGGCTGCTGGCCGACTCGCCGTCGATAGATGATCACTCGTGGATGTGCATGCATATATGCTCAGCTCATCACATCCATCAATGCGCGCGTGATCTGATGAGTCCGCCGTCCCGAGTTTTACAACGCTCGCGCGGCAGCTAGGCTCTGAAATTGCCGTCACAGCAGGTGTCAAAATTTGCCACTGCTCTACGTATACTGTGTACAGTAGCTAGGAAGTAGCCAGGCAAGGCGTTGGTGCCTCTGTTGGGCCGGCCGGCGCGCGCGGCCAGCAGCCGAGAGGGGAGATCTCTCGAGCCCGTGGGTCATAGGGAACGCGTGAGGCCGCGGGCGGCACATTTACTGCTCGTCGCCGTGCACGCCGGGAGGTTTAATACGCCGGGAACGGATTGCATACACTGCTGCTATACATGCATCAGTCCATCATGGATGCGACGACGTACGTACTCCTACGTACAGAACTACAGATGAGCCGCGTACAGTATACGTGTACACGTCTCCCAGCAATAAACCCAGGGGCCGCAAGCGTCGCGAGCTCATCATGCATCATCAATATCATTCATCATCGTCGCGTGTACTCCGTACAAGAGAGGCTGGAGATCGATCGCGCCACGATTCAAACGATCGGGGGTGGGGCTGTTTCGCTTCGCGCCGAACAGTCGCGGGGAGTAGTACGTACGTATATGTACATGTTCAGTGTACATACCAAGCACGTACGTACTCGAGCGTAGTAGGCATTAATACGCGTGTGCAAGGGCGGAGCGCGCGGCAGGCCTGATCGACGACGTGGAGGGAAATACGAAAATGTTTGGATTCCTGGACGGGGAATCTCTCTAGTGCAGTAGCGCAGGCGATGCAAAAAAATAATAATAATAATGCCTACAGTATATTACAGAGAATATATCCCTGCATGCTTTTAAAAAAAAACTACCTCCTAAAATACCTCAAAACGGCACGTGTATCTTCTGATTCACGTCGCAAGAATTGGAATTGCAGTCGAACAATTTAAACTCGTCGTGAGTTTTAAGTTCCGGCAACTTTTTCGGCCCAACTGATAAATACGAGATATTGAGAATATCGGACTTAAAATTCTTTTATTGAAGGTTTTTACATGATTTTACTATAGATGGTCCTTAATTAAACAATCGTGCATCATGATTATGCATATAACAACATATAAATATGACAATGTATCACATTTTTAACAAGTTAAAAAATTGAGTGTACAAAATTTCGGTGTAAAAGAAAATTCAGACCCTACCAACAAATACGAAATCTCGAAAATTCCAGTAAATTTCACCAAAAATATAAACCTAATCATAGAAAGATCCGGAATTCATATGCATCTCGTCTCATGAATTTGACTCTTCATTAGAGGACGTTTGCCCGGATGAAAGAGCAAGGCCCCGTCACATGCCTGGTTGCTTGAAATTTTTCCCAAACAGAGGACGTTTGCCGCCCGCGCGCGCCGCGCTGCCGGTACGGTGGCGCGACACGGAGGGGCCAAATAAGATCGCGCATTCAACGCCGCGTCCCAAGCCACCGTACCGGAGCTGAATCCTAGACGGATTCCCCTGGCCTTTCTTCCCCCCGCAGGGAGGGAGCCAGGGACCCCAACGCCGCCGCGGCGTCCGCCACGCGACCACCGTATCGCTATCCGTTGCGGCAATTTACTCCCCGGTCGAGACTCGAGAGCGGCACCTGCCTCACCTCGTACTCTAGCTCGCCATTAAAAAACTAGGGGGAGAAAGAACAGCCTCCGGTCTTGGACCATACAACAACCGCAAATAAGGTCGCAGGATCTCGGTCGTGCAGAGCTATGATTCACCACAAGCACAAGCAAATTTTACGGTAATAGGAGTACAGCTGATTCACCACAAGCGCAAGCAAATTTTACGGTAATAGGAGTACAGCACAGTGACGGTATGATTACGGAGCACATGCCGGCTGAAACGGGTAATTTTCAACAGATTACAAGGCATCTATATCATATAACTGATCATCATCATATTATTCGACAATAAACAACAAATTGTTGAGGTACGGAAACATTGTCCGTCTCACTTTGCCTGTCTTGCTACAGAGTAAGTACGTTACAGCTGGGACACGGGTTCAAGTGTCTATCAAAACTGCTAAACCAACATAGCGACAACGAATCATTCAACTTAAATCTCTTCACCAATGGGTGCTACAACATAACAATTAACAACAGCAGCCTGTGCGTCTTGGGTATCGTCTCTCCCATGTTATCAACTCTTCTATCATACTCTCAACTCTTCTACCATGTTTGGCTTGTTCCAAGATTTGCCTTGGTAGGATTTTTGTTTCGACCTCCGCTGCGATAAGTAGTTTGCCTCCTCCTGGAAGGGGTTTGGCCCGCCGAAATCTTGCTTTGAATTCCGGACTTTCTTTGTCTTCCCTCGGTCATACTCCTCGTCCCTGGAGAGAGGAAGTGAATATGACAGGCTCATTCAGTTACCTACTTCTTGATTCCTTTAACAGAAGTCTACTAAAAATCGGGGAGCGCAACTTTGCAACAATGAAAAAACATCGCTAGTGATATACTGAAAATACAAAGTAGAAACTCACCACTAGTCTAAGACGTAACCAATGTTTTTGCGCTTCAAGTATTGGCCCGCCGCAACCTTGGTATTTGGCACATCTATGTCATCCCAACTAGGAACTGAAAATCAAATAAATAATCAAATCACATGTTGAAGCTGATGGCACAACAGTAGCTTCCATTTCATTTCTAAAACAGAATGCGCAGTGAAAAGAGAGAATGTGCTGACCAGTAGCTTCCATCAGGTCCGAGGCACGAACACTGACAGGTTGTGGCCCTCCCAATTTGGCGTCTGCATTTTTCCTTGATTGCGTCTGGTCTATCGAAGAGGTTGGACTCGACTTTGGAATGTCAGCATTAGCAGAAGGTGCACCAACACAGGTTCCATCAACCTTCTGCTTGTTTTTGGAGGACTGAGTATCATTTTCAGGCCTTGCACTAGCACGTGAACGTTTCCAAGAGCCGGAGGTACATTCTACGGATTTAGATTGGGGACTTGCCGATGTTGATGTCAGCTGCACATTCATACTGTCACCTAACCAAGATACATTTGCCACGCCCTTGCAAACCACAGCACGTCTTCTACTTCTCTTGAGTTTTGCTTTCTTCCCTGGATTCTTTGAGGGCACCGACAGTTTTCTGGACCCTAACCACATGTTCACAACAGTATACCTCACAAACTTCTTTGACTTCAAGTTCACCTTTTTAGCTGTAGTGCCACTGCATGAAACAGCCAGAGCAACCTGCACAGAACCAACAGAGCTCATCTGTTTTCCACAATCGACCTGTGCAGTGTTGTTCTGCATATAGGCACATGTAACAAATATAATAAATATAAGCTCATGTTTAACAAAATGAACCAACTATGATTTAATCATCTTAAAGAGCAACAGAGAGGAGGGGAAACTGGCGGGTGGTATACCTGGCTCACAGGAAGTGTCTTAGCAGTTGCATTATCTTGCTCCACAGATCCACTGCCAGGCTTGACACCATTTGGAACAATAGAATCCTGAAAATTTTCATGAAATAAATAAGCTATGAACTATTATTTTTTAAAAAAAATGCAGTGAGCATCATAAACAAACCTTCTTTGATGAAGCCTGTGCAGCAAAACCCACAGATGTGTCATTTATATGGGCAGTTGGCTTCGAAAATGGAGTTGTTTGAGGTTGAGAAGTTAGTTTGTCTGCCTTGGACAATGCACCAGCACCATTGACCATGGGAGAGGCAACAGAAGTATTTTTCCGCACATCAGCCTTAGGCTCCACTTCCTGCAAAGACCTCCCAACAACTGCCTGTTTACCACAGGTATCGGTAAACGATCCAGTGTGATGGGCGGAAGATGACTCCTTATGGTCATTTACAGAACGCTGTATAGATTTAGCAGGCAAGGTAGCATCATCATTTTGAGGTCCAAGAGCTTGTGTGGAAGGAAGATCATTGCTTTGGGAAGCCGCTGCATCTTCAGCTTTGGCATCATTCTTTGAGAAATGGTCCGTTGAAGTCTTGCCGACAATGCTAGAGTAGCCGTTGCTTGTGTTGTGCATCTTATCACCAAATGGAGATGAACCATTCAAATGCTGCACTTTTACACTGCTTTGGATCATACCATTAAGAGTTGAGATCTTTTCAGGGGTTTTCCTTGTGGGCAAATTAGCAGTGCTATTAGCTTTGCGCACAGCTGAGTTCCCAATACTGTCACGTACATAGAATAGCATATAAGCCTTCTGCTTCAATACATCTGCCTCACGAACTTGGCGCACCTGCAGTTGATGTGCATAAGAATCAGTACGAGGAAGGTTAGAGTCTGCTGAAGTAATCAAGTAGCTAAGGGGCACAAATTGAACTTAGAATGCAAATACTATTCATTTCTCTCCCTCCCTCTAGTAATCCAAAGTGCATAATTCATACTTTGTTTGCTGCTAATCTAGCCAATGGGTTCAGAATTATAGTGAACTCAAGGTAGTGATGTATGAAAACACAAAAAAGGATAGTAGGAATCCCCACTGATGTAAAGAACATTTTGAGGATTCGATGACAACTTAAATTGGTGTATTGACTGTGTGAGATATCAATGAAGTTGTGGACGAAATCTTTTGAGTCCATGAAGCTAGAAGACTTGCATAAGAAAAAGGTTACTTGAGTGTTTTGAGAAATATTAATTACATGGACGCTAACTGAGTCTGCAGGTTAATGTTAGCAGTAGCACTGTGAATGAGTAAAGCTTCATGGAAAGACTTACCCGGTTATCATCAAGATTGTGCCACATCCCGCTGGACGTACGAACAAAGCAATAGTAGTGACCTGATTGAGTGTTCCAACCAGCGTGAACTAAGACACCATAAAGGCTGTATTTGAAATCTGTACCCTGCACCAATAATCATAATGAATTATAATAGTAAGAGAGAAGCTAATTGAAAATGCTAGTGAATTCAGTAAGATAAGGTAATTGATATTGTACAAGGTAGAATTTCAGAACAAGTCACTCACTTTAGAATCACTAACGAATGGTTTCAAGTCGAGAACTGGTTGGAAGTCCACTTTTTTGTCAATCTTTTCACGGGGATTGAAAGGACTGAAGCGCTTCAGATGAACTGTTAAGACATTTGGAGCCTTATCAATCGTAAACCTCTTCTTTGCTACAACTTTCTGCCTGCAGCGTTCACACTGGTATTGCTTTTGACCCCCATCTAGTAGCTCTTCCTCAGTAAAATTTTGAAGTGCCCGCACTAAAGTTGTGGCCTTGGCAATATCAAGACTAAGGTCCAGGAAAGGATCAAATTTATTGGAACAATGTGAGCACCGTGTGCATTTCACCTGTAAGTGGCCAAGCACAGAATAAGGCAATGGGGTTTCTTATGCCAGTCCAGGTGTAACTCAACAATGCACAGAGCATACCTGACTTCTAAGGCGGCCACCAAATATTTTGTGAACTAAGCTTTTGTCATAAGCACTTTGTGACTCACTTGGTACACCAGAAGGTAAACAGCATTTATGCATGGATTCCAGCAAATTAACCATCAACTCATGTGCATCTTCTTGCCTTGAATTACGGAAACTCCGAGAAATGCCTATTTTGTAGTCAAGGATCACATTTTGGTGACAGAACAAAAGCTAGATTGCGGAATTGCCAAATCTAAAATGGTTATAGGTATGTTATTTCATCTAGAGAAGATAAAAGGATACATCGTAAGTTCTTGACGATAAGCGATGGTGTCACTATTTTTCCAGTTGATTGTAGAGCAGCCTTGACATGATTCTGAAGAGCACATAATGCACAAAATCCAGAGGTACGACCTTCAGGGGACAAGAAACAAAATTAGCAGCAGGAATAAAATAATAAATATTATGCAGAGTAAGAATAAGAGTAGATGTTTGCTTGTTTAACAAGATCGATAGTAGAAAGATGTTTCAGTTCTCCTAAACAGCATAAAAATGTATTAGGAGCATAAAAATGTATCGCAGTAGCATACTGGTATCATTCTCACTCCATACAGGCATGCATCAAAGGACCAACGGCTTGATGGCAGCAGCTAAGGTGATTTTACACATCATTACGTATTGGCATACGGTGGCATTTTCACTACAGGGAACAATATGGTTTGGCATCCTGTGAGAAATCTGGATATATGAGTAAAGATTGAGCATCAGAGAGCATATTTCCTGTCAGTTTCTGCGGTACAGGTGCAAGGGAAAAGCATTATCTCTGCCTCACTATTTCATAACCAACTGGAGAGCAAGGTGCACAGTCAATAATACTATTGCATCATGTGAAAAAAAATTACCTCACACCACTAGTAAACACAACTTAAAAACATATACACCCTGTTACTGTAAACAGCATCAGATTTGGATCTAGAGGCATGGCTATAAATTTGGAAACACAGGTAGACAAGTTTATTCATCAGACATGAGGTCAGGGCAACTTTGAATTCACGAACATTAAATACGGTGGATTGTGCGAATCCTACTAGGGAACACCAAAAGTAAGATTGCAGTATGAACTTACTTAATGTCCATTGGATGTGGCTCATAAGATAGCCAGAAACAACAAAATTAATGAAAGATTGGATGGTCTAGAAATGTATCAGCTACCGGTTGATATAGTCCATAAAATGCCCAGGTTAGTGAACATCACGGTAGCTTCTTTTTGAAGAGAGGACCTATCCATCTTCATTAAAATAGGGATTTTCCAATCCAAGCTGCATAACTCACGGCTCTAAACTTGAAAGTAGAATGAGCAGCCTTGACACGAATTTTCCAGTAGATGAGATCTTTCAGCTGAAGATGGGATTTGATCTCTTGATTGATGAATGAAATTCAATCTGAATGAATGGTGAATTGGCTAAGGTGTAAAATAGAATAACCTTGGCTCTGTTGACTCTTAAGAATGTATGATTTGAGGTATTGTTGTCGTTGGTTTCACACCACTATTAATCAACAGAGTAGTGAGTAATTAGTAATAGCTCAAGTGTCAGCCATGTTATTAGTCAGTTCAGTATTTCCGAAATCCACAAGCTCATATGCAACATTTCATCTGATGCAACACGTTGATCCGACCAGTTGACAGTAGCAACAGCACTTACATGAGGACTTGTGCTTCCCGCTCTGCAAATAGGCTGCAAACGGCTCTGTGTATGTCAAGCATTGCAGCACCGAGTTAAGGTAGCAGGTGTTCCCAAGATTTTGCAAACCAGCACCCTGCAAGGTGTCAAGGAAGTTCAGTTTAACGAAGCGGTACCCAATTGTCAACCACACTAAAAGCTCATGAAATGTGAACAAAACAAGCAACTTATGAACAACAGAATACCCAAAATCGTGCCTACTTTTACTTCAATTACCCAAATTGACAACTACTGTACACTGGAAAACACACTCAACACTGCTACTCTAACGCCGAAACCCCCTATTAAAAACGAAACTTAATGTAGCTCAATCAAATCCTAAAAAAGACCGCTACTTTGGACACTCACAATTCTCCCGAGGTAGATCCTGGCGACGCTGAGCTCCGACTCGATCCCATCCGGAACCCGCCTCCACCCACCGTCACCGCGGTGTGCGGCCTCCGCGCGAGGTGGAAATCTATCCTCCGGTGCAGCACCCCCTCCGGCGCCGCCGCCGTCGACACCTCCGCCATTTCCTAGGGTTTCTCGCCGCACCGGCAGCAGCACGGAGCCTCAAAACCGGGCACGCAGGGGATTTGCAATCGGCCTGAATTTCTGGAGAAAATTGTCGGATCAGAACTCGCGGGTTCGATCGATAGGGGGAGGGGAGATTGGTGCGGCGCGCTGCTGTATTTTTTTTTCTTTTTTCTGGCCGCCGTTCGCAAGCGCGATGGCGGAAGAGAGGGAGAGCTGGAGGTGGGAGGCGGAGCTAAAAACCCTATACCCCTAGCGAATGGACGGCTGAGATCAGAGGGGTGGGGGCGACGGGACGATCTGGAGCGTTCAGGTATGGAGCACGTGTTTCCTCTTCGGTCAGACTGTGTAGTGGGCCCAAGAGGAACGCGCAATGGGCCGCGACCGAAGCCGAAGTGTGGACGTGTAGGGCTACCGTTGCTGCTCGAACATTTTGTGGTTGAACCGTTGGGATATGAACAAATTTGAGTTTCCATGGTATGAAATGAAAAACTTTGCCTAAGGCTAGAGCCTAGAGATGATATCACCACAATCAGGCTCAAAGCACCATATAAAAGATCTTTGCTCGGTGAGGCAAAACGAGGCTTTACAATAATCAAGACACACTAATGTCACTCTAGTATTTGTTAGTCATTTTAAGGAACTTAGTTGTTCTTTATAAGTGTTAATTTACGTGTAATTGAATTGCCACGTATCAATAAACTCATGGATCGTCTCGTTACCACATATAGTTTTTGATAATGTCAAAGTGAGACAACAAGATAGTTATTTCGTGAAGTAATTGTCTCATGTTTGGATCTAGCAACTAAACTTAAGCTTCTAACAGTTTAGCTAGTATGGATTCAAACATGCTAGCTAAGAACATGGCTAATTGCATCCTAACTGATTGGAGCCCAACAAATCCTTTAACCGGTAGAGAGCAGCTGAACTTAGCTAAGCATGTTTAAATATCATCCATTAGTGCAAAAAGGAATGAATCCCTTGAGTCCCCCTTGGCACTCAAATACCTCTACACCGCATGCTCCGTTCCACCCGCACCTCCGTGCATTTATCTCTCCGTAAGTCTGAAGCGTGCCATTACGTTCCAACATTCCTCCCTCCCTTATCGCTCATCTCCCGCCTCTTCTAAGTTATTCTGACGCATTAGGATATGTTGTATTGCGCCAAAAGAAGCTCCAAGTATGTGCATGCCTAAGGCCAGTCTCAGTGCACACTACACGGATACCTAGTCCAGAAACTAGGTAACTGTGCCAAAAGAGTTTCATGGTTTGTGAGAGGAGAATGAAACTCTTTGTTCTCTGTCCTATGCCACATCAGCATATTTAATGCCATGAAACTCCCATAAAACCTCCACTGAGACTGGCCTAATGTTCTATCTAGCGCCCAAACAAGCAGAATGATAACGCGTGCTGGTCCTAAAAGCAAATTATAACCTTAATAAAAACATTACAATTAATGAAGGGTAGTATGGTCAATTATACCTCAACCACTAGCAATTAGCTAGAGGATCCATATATCCCCATCTAAAATTTGGAGTGGATCCAAACAAGGTTTTAAAATTAAGGGGTTGTGAAAGTGCAAGATCATCTATTCACCATCGTTCGAGTTGTTGTTACCGTGTAAACCATGCACACATTAAGGGATTGCATAAATATTACGAGAATAAAGCTTAAACGATAACTCGTTATAGAAGTTGATTGCTACATTGTCTCAATATTATACATTAATCATAAGACTATATATTAGACATCATCATTATATTTTTGCCTTAGGTTTCTCCACAAATGGTGAATGAAGGTCACTTGGGCAAACTTTAGTGACTTAGTCTTTCACGGATACTTGCCATAAATACTTCTTTTTTTTGTGTTATCTAAAATAGATTCAAGTTGATGAATGGAACAGTGTTTCTCAATACATACTTGTACTTAACAGGTTCAAAGGTTAGCCATAACTTGCAATACCGAATTGAATACCCTTTAGCCCTTAATGTCAGTTTTAATATGTTTCGTAATCTTGATAGTAGTATACATCTAGTTTCATCTTCCTGAAACTCATATCTTCTCTCTCATTATTAACACTAGCAGACGCGGCACGTGCGCACGCACGTGTGTATATAGAGCTTTAGCTATTCTCAAATTTAGAGACACATTATTTTTCAAGTTAATTGGTCTTTATTTATATGAAGAAAACTCTTCAATCTTTTGTCTATTAGCAATACAGGATAATTGTGTGCACGTGGGGAGTTAGGGGCCCACCTGGCCGGAGGTGGGTACGCGCGGGACGTTGGGTGAAAAAAGTTTTACAGAGAATGAACTAAAAGCGCCTGGAACATGCAATTTTTTCTAGCATTTTTTTGTTCTTCCCTCCACCAAAGCCCGACAGGTGGGTCCTCTGTGAGAGGGTAGGGGTGGGTTTTTTTGGTAGAAAACGTTTCAATTCTACTGGATCCTTTTAGTATAGATTATTGTCATGTGTGTCACGTCATTCAATGAGAATGAAGCTCCCACAAAAATTGGTGATGGTAGTTCTACAAAACTTTGCCATAACTTGACTTTCAGTTTTTTGGGAGAAATAAAACATGCATAAATTAACATTATCGCACATTCTCATTATTAATGGTTTGATGTAATGTTGGCATTCCACATTTATTTATTATTGGATTGTCAAATATAGAGCTCATGAAAATGTGTATTCATTTATAATCAATATAGTTGTAAATACAATTGGGGTTCTAGACAATAAAAAATGAATTAAAACTTTCCCCTGAAAAATTTGTCTGAGGTCCACTTTTCACTTGTAAAGACTTACTTATTAATCTCATCGTGTACACATCCAAACTGATTATGTGGAACACACGTGATTTTTTCTGTAAAAAGTTATTTCAAGGTACTTTATTTAGAAGCCTTGTACTTTAGCTAAAGATACATGTTAGCCTATACGTAAAAGATCAACTAATTTATGATTGGATTTGACCTTTTCATATGTCAAATGACATTTTTCTTGCGCTAATGTCACGTTAGACCAACCGATATGAGGGTGCTAGTCCCACCAACCAGTCGGTTAATTACTGTTACAGGTTGTTTATGGTTTGTGAGTAAGGTTAAATATAACAATAAGTCTTATACCCAAAGAAGTGATGTTACATATACAACTAAGCATGAAGACGCAGAAATTAAAAAAAAATCCCTAAATCATGTAAATAAATTTAGAATCTAATAAAATCATTACTACTACTTTCTGCATAGAAAGCATATAATGTTGCTTGGGCGATCAAGCTCAACTAAACGATGATAACGGATAGAAAAGCATCTGCCTACGGAATATCCAAAGAACAAGATAAAGAAAAAGAAAAATAATTTCTAAAATAGAAAGATAAAAAGAAAAAGGCTAAAGGTACAAACAAGGAAAGAAAGCCAATGCTTCCAAAAAAATAATAAAGAAACAGAAGGCAAATGGATTCAAATTTCGAACCCGTTCAACTTTTCTTTCTGTTTTTCGATCCATGATGATGAAAAACAAAGAAACAGAGGCAGCATCAGCAATGATGGAATCGTTCTCCTCCCCGCAGTTCTCGTGCTACAGCGGTCGCACGCACGAGCCCACGACGACCCGTTAAACAAACAAACCAAACCAAACCAAACGTCCAAACCAACACCAAAACCTCCGAAAAAACAAATCCACCGGCGCGGAGCTCCCTCCCTCCTCCCCGCTGCCAATATATCTCACCACCACCGGCCGCCACCCCCCTCCTCCCAACGCGCTCCGCTACTGCTCGTCACGTCTCCTCCCTGCCCGTCCCCGTCTCTCCACCTCCGCCAGACGGTGCGGCTACCCGGGTCTCTTATACACATCTAGATGTGTATAAGACCTCGCTCTGGGCTTGTTGGACCTGTTCGTCGGTGGTTTCTTGGAAGTAACGCGTGCCACGGCGCCGAGAATATTTGCCCACAAGCCACTCGTACGCGTTTGTTCTCGCTTTGTTCCCCATTTCTCGAGGGGGAATTATATGCTTTAATAAAAAAAACGAGTGCGTTCATTTTTATCTCGAGGCGCGGATTTGCTTGGGGAGTGGGGATAGCTTTGCCCAGACTTTGTGGCTTTGTGACGGTGGGTTGGGTTCGTGCTTTGACTTGGCGAAGGGTGCGCGCGGAAAGGGGATTGATTAGCTGCTGCTAAGCTATGCGCTTGACCGAAATAGGGACACGGAATTGACCAGAGTAGTTGGCTATCACGTTGCCATTATGTTTTCTTATAATGAAGTATCACGTCTGGGGTTTGAAGTGAAACTGTTTCGGTTGGGCATGATTTTTTTTAAGTACCAGCTAGTTAAGGGGATCTTACCAAATTAAATTTTCTAAGCTTGGTTGATGGGGTGCATCTTTCAATCATCAGAGATTGGAGAATGGATGGGATCATGCATAGACTATGTGAAAATGACAAACATTGAAGCTTATATTCAAATATTTGTGCCAAGTATGTACTTAGAGATGAAAGATCATGGCATTATTTGATTTATTACATTTGGGGGAAAGTAATTTTGTCGAATTGTTGATCAAATGCTACCAAGGACGTTGTTCAGGCTTTTTTAGACGAACCCTTTGTCCAGATTTTATCCACTACCTTATCGATTTGATTTGAAGTTTTATCATGACTTTTAGTGATTCTAATAAAATTAATTGCTCCAGACTAGGTCCATGTCCTCCCTTTGTCATCCACCTTTGCAGCTTAAGTCATACCTACTACATTTCCTTTTCTCAAGTAGGCATTGATGTTTCAATGTCTAAATCAAGGAGACTTCAAATTGAAGTGAACCTTGTCCCCAACATGCTTATGCAAAATTCACCTTCTTCAACTTGTCATGCTTTGTACATCGTTTACAATCATGCTGTTTAATAGAAAAAATAGCATTTGTCCTCAGTTTCTGCTGCTGATTATCAATTGCTTCTTTACTTGCCAGTATTTGATCACTGCTTCTCCACGGATATATTTGAAGAAGATGAGCTAATGCCATACATTGGAGGAGTCTTAAAACAGCTACTTGGCCGCTACTCCATTGACTCATTCATGGTATTCAACTTTGAGGGAGGCAAAAAGGACAACCAGATTGCTAGCATTTTCTCTTACTATGACATGAGTGTGATGGGTTACCCACGTAACTATGAAGGATGCCCCTTGCTCACCATGGAGATGATTCACCATTTCCTGAGGTCTAGTGAAAGCTGGCTCTCGTTAAGCCAGGAGAATTTCCTGCTTATACATGCAGAACATGGGGGGTGGCCAGTCCTTGCTTTTGCATTGGCAGCTCTACTGGTTTACCTCAAAAGGTGTACTGATGAGAGGAAGGCTTTGGAAATGGTTTGCAGACATGCGCCAGATGGGCTAGCTGAGCTATTCTCACCAATTGACCCAGTGCCTTCTCAGCTGAGATACTTGAAGTATGTGTCAAAACGGCACATATCACCAGAGCTGTGGCCTCCGACTGACAAAATGCTGAATTTGAATTGTATAATAATCAGGAAGGTACCGAATTTTGATGGGCAAGGGGGATGTAGGCCAATTTTCAGGATTTATGGCCTAGATCCCCTTGCGCCTAATGACAGGGCTACTAAAGTTCTCTTTTCGACCCCAAAGACAAGCGATTTCGTCCAGCTTTATACACAGGTATAATTTTGTTTTGTTATCAACTAACTTATCATGAATTGCATGTATGTCTGTGATGTTTGTCTATAATGCTTTGGCTCAATAGTTTAATGTTTAAAATTGTACCTCTATTTGAAATGTACCTACAATCTTACAAGTTTAATTCAATTTATTTTCTACTAGATTATTAATAGACCCAATCCAAAACATATTTAGGGGGTTATCCAGACTTTGTCCATACTTGAGGGTGGGAATTTGGAGTTTTTCCTTTATTAGCTTATAATTTAATCTTTTCTAGCCTTTATCTTTAATTATTTTACTTATAACATTCTTCCTTCCTCTTTCCAATGGCCATGCACAACATCAGTCTGCGCTGCAAGTCAACACTATCCATATCCTACTCCTGCATTTCACTGCACAATCTTGCAAGATGCCCCAAAGAATTTCTTTTTTTCCAGTCACTATGTTATTCTTCTGACCAACCAGATTGGAACAAAATATGTTCAATGTGAAAGTTCCATACGGCAGATTGCATTTTGACATGACTTCAAGGGTTACTGTTTCTTGTGAAAAAATGATTTTACAACCCCCAGAATAAGGATACCTTTTGGGTTTCACCTTTAGCCTACCCCAACTAGCTTGGGACAAAAGGCTATGTTGTTGTTGTTGTTGTTGTTGTATTAATAGACCCAATCTGCAAAGGGCTTAATCGTTATCTTTTGGTTATTTTCTATATCAAGCTGCTATTTTGCCTCCCCAATTTGGAGAGCAGTTGATATTTGACTTAAAAGTATACATTTGGTATATTAAGACATCTTCAAGCTTGAAGTGTATTAAACTGTTCTTGTTTGCAAATTCAGGAAGACTGTGAGATAATCAAGGTTAATGTTCATTGTCCTGTTCAAGGAGACATTGTAATTGAGTGCATCAGCCTGGATGAGGACTTTGAACATGAAGTTATGGTGTTCAGAGCGATGTTTAGCACAGCTTTCATTGAAGACAATCTGTTGGTACTCGATAGGGACCAGATTGATATTCTTTGGGACACAAAACACCGGTTTCCTGTAGACTTCAGAGTTGAGGTAATTGGATAATTCTTGCATCTTATTGCATCAATTGGCTGCGCCATTTCGCCTCTGTATACAGTTACACTTATTTGTTTTTCCTGATAATTGTAGGCTATATTTTCTGATATGGACATGAGCACAACAATCCGCAAATCTGAGTTATCAAGCGAGGAGAAAGAAAGCCTTTCCAAAGTTGATGATGCCTTCAGTCATCTGGATTGGTCAATAAAAAATGAGCGTATCGAAAATCATGAATCAGACCAGAAGGGATTGCACAATGAACATGATGGCTTTGATGTGATTCCTCTAGAGGAAACAGAAATCAGTCATTCTGCGGCTGAAGATAGCTTACTGGATAGCAGATTAGTTCAAATTCATCACATAGAACCAGCACAGATCCATTCTTCTGTGCCAAAGTTTGAGGGTAGGGAGGATTGTGCTTCCAATGCGCATTTTTTACCAGAAGCCGGAGTTACTGGGCAAAACTCTCAAGGAGGCCAACACTTCGAGGATACATCAGCACGGGATGAGCTAAAAGTGGATGTCAGTAAGATTGAACCCAATTCAGAAATAACCAGAGATGCAGAAGCTGTAGGTGCTGCAGCTGCAGAATGGTCTGACAACAACTCAGATGTGTTCTTGTCAGATTCACCCTCAAGCAGCCCTGCATCTAGCCCGCCAAAATTCGATGAAGAAGTCCTGGAAGCTGGAATGGTCGAAACTCGATCACAACTGACTGAACTGAAGATATAAACGAGTTTGCGAGTTGCTTCCACTGTAAATTGGAGCTCACCTGATGTCCTGATCCAAGGATGACGGAGCTGCCCAAAATGTATACGTTTACACAGCACTATGGCAGAAAAGATGGTCGGTCAGACCATAAGCATGTACAGTTCATATTGTCAAACATGTATGAAAGAGTTAAGATGTCTCCAAATTTTGTTGAAAACGTGGTTATTAGCAGATAAAATTTCAAATGCTCCCTATCCTTTATGCCATCCTGGATAGTTCGCAGGTTGACGCGCAATAAATCTGAACAAAGATCGCGCTGGGTCCATGAAGGCCCAACAATGAAGCCCGTCACCCACCGTGGGCCACCCACGGCCCACTGTAAACTGACATGGACTGGGTGAGACCTCAAAAGTCCGAGTCCGACCAGCCCGCCACGCTGCGTTGGGCGACAAAACACAACCTCAGGATCACGTCACCTAGCTCGCTACAATGTCTGTAACCACAGGCTGCCATTCTCCCGCCGCCGCCGCCGGCGTCGTGCTGAGCATGGCACCGCACGGTGGCTCGGAGATGGCGGCGCCGCCGGAGGACCCCGACGAGCGCAGGAAGCGCAGGAACTACCTCATACTCATCGTCGTCTGGGCCTTGGCCGGCGTCGGGTTCCTGCTCTGCAGCCGCTTCATCACCGGGCTCCCCCGGTGGGCCAGGACCTCGATCTTCGCGCTGGAGCCCGCGGCCTTCTTGCTCCTCATGGCCGTCCTCGGGATCAGGAGGTGACCGGCGCTGACCTTAATTTGCTGATCGAATCGGCCTCGGCCCTGCCAAGAATTCATATAGAGCAAAAGTCTCGAGTTTACCAGTTGAGTTTGCGAAAGTTGTGCAAATCGATTTGCCAAGCCTGCGAAAATTAGTTAAGGGTGAAATGCAGTAATGCGGTAAACGGAGTGGGGGCGGATTTCGAAATTTCCCATCCAAGTTTGAGAAGTTGTGTTCTTATTATTAGATGTATCGATCAGGCGTTTCCATTTAGAAATGGTTTGTTTGTACAAAACTGGAGAATGTAAAACTGAAGGGTATATTCATTCATAATGATTGCCGTAGTATGCTTGAAAGCGATTATGTTAAATTTGAAATTGATGCAGACTTGTTACAGTAGTAGCACCGTGAATTCTGAAAATTTGAAGATACCAGCAAATACCCACACGACATGCCAAACAGCGCGCTGGGTCCACCAAGGCCCAACAATGAAATCACTTTCCCACCATGGGCCACCCACGGCCTACTGTAATCCAACACGGCGCGCTGGGCTACAAAGCTGGGCACATCCATCAAGTCCAGGCTCCGTATCACACCGAGAAACAAAACCAAAAGAAGGAAAAGCCGGCGCCCGGCGCTGACCTTTGCTGATCGAAGGGCCTCGGCTCTGCCAAGAATTCATAGAGCAAAAAACTTGAGTTTTGTACCAGTTGAGTCTGCCAAAGTCGTGAAAATCAATTTATAGAAGTAGGTGTACATACGCGTGTATGTATCTATAGAAGTAGATGCACATACGTGTGTATTTGGGAAAAAAAAACACACTAGAAATCACTCACAAGCTGTCTGTCCCCAAGGGATTTGCAAGTTGGACGCTAGTACTAGCTTGCCACGTTGTAATCGTTCTAGTGGCAAATTAAGAATCGTCCCCGGCCTGTTTCAAGCTATGGGCTCCAAAGTCCAAACTCATCCACACATACATATATAACTTCTTCTGATACTTGTTTAATTAAGTTTTAAATTGATTGTTCCTAAAATCGCTGGCCCGCTCTGATGGACTGATATCTCAATGGCATTCTAGCTCGTCAGCAGCGTGTTAGGTAGTGTTTCCCAATAAGTTCAGTGAAATAGACATTGCTCGGGAACTCAGTCCTCCACCAATGCATTGCATGTGCGCTGCACTCCCTCTTTCCAAGAATTGTAGGTGGGGGCAAAACCCTGCACAGTTCTCCTCCACCGCTGTATTCTCGGCCAAATATGTATCCGCTGCGTGTTGCCTTGTCTGTGCCTTTCTAGTCGCAAATAAGGCCAATAGACCTTGACTCGATCACATCTCGACGTCCTGATTGAAAGATATCTCTGGCCTACTCATCGTTTTATTTATTATAAGCTACCATGCAGGTTCCAGAGAGTAATCAACAGCTTATTACTGGCGAATACAATCTCCCTGTATGCCTTACTCCGTACCATATTCCAATGTAGTATACTAGTATGATGTATGCCTCGATCGACTTAGTTTTTCTACCTCAAAAAATTTTGGATTTACACGTACCATGGAAGTTGCATTTAACATATCTGGGCAGATCTTTAGTGGCACCCGACAATCTGATAATCTCAGTTAGCATATGCCTCAATCAAGGTATATAAGTGGCATATTTCTCCAATTCTCAATATAATCTCAGTTAGCATGCATAAGCCTAATTACAATATACTCTCAGTCAGCAGGATGACTCAACACAAGGTGTGGGCTTTTCTACTCAACAATTTATAGAGAGCAGCAAAACCAGCAAATGCATTTGTCGGAGGCAAATTAAAGTATATAAGTGGCATATTTCTCCAATTCTCAATTTTTACTTCACTTTGCCACGAAATAGCAGAGACTGAAAGTTTCAATAAGCAAGATGCAACCATATATAAACTGGGTAGCATAAGCCTAATTACAATATACTCTCAGTCAGCAGGATGACTCAACACAAGGTGTGGGCTTTTCGACTCAACAATTTATAGAGAGCAGCAAAACTAGCAAATGCATTTGTTGGAGGCAAATTAAAGTATATAAGTGGCATATTTCTCCAATTCTCAAATTTTTACTTCACTTTACCACGAAATATAACTGGGTAAAACCATATATATGTAGAACTATTTATGAGTTTCAATATTGCTTTACTTCACTTTACTTCACTTTATTGAAACTTGCAGTCCCTGCTATTTTCATGGTAAAGTGAGGTAAAAATTGAGAATTGGAGAAATATGCCACTTATATATAACTGGGTAAAACCATATATATGGTTGCACACAATAAAACTCTACAGAGTGCAATAGTTCTGCGCTCATAAATATCTACATTGCTCTTCCACAATAAATAAGCTCAATTAGTTAACAAGAAAAGTATGCCTAGCTATTTCTAGCACATAGCATTTGTACTTAATTTTATTTTAAGAAAATGGCACGGTGACGAATCCCGTAGTTTTGCCTGTGGTGTCTTCATCAATCTCAACAACTAGCCTAGTTTTTTGGATGCCGGTGCTTAAAAAGATAGGGTGTGATAGAGTGTATTTCGTAGTAGGGCAAGTCAAGTACTCAAGTGTCCATGCATGTGTAAAATAACGTGTGTTAGGTAGTTTTTCCCAATAAGTTCAGTGAAATGGACATTGCATTGCAAATGCACTGCAGTACTGCACTGCGCTTTCCTAGAATTGGAGGTGGGGCACCAGAGACCACCACTGTATTCTCGGCCAAAGATATGAAACCGCTGCGTGCTAAGCTTGGTCGCCTTTCCGGTCGTAAAGGCCAACAGGCCGGCCATGACTCACATCTCGACGTACTGATTGATAATGGATAAGCTGCCGTGCAGGTTCATCCATTGAGTATCAGCTTTTACTGGTAAATACAATCATCCCATCAGACCAGTACACAATCTAGTTCACACGATGACACAACACTGGACCCATATACTACTACCCATCATCAGTATTCAGTACCTCAGCTCATGAGCAAGCAATGCAACTAACTATGCAAGCACTAGCATTCCCCTTAACTTATTGTGAGCTCATCCATGGCTAGACCTGTCTCTTATACACATCTAGATGTGTATAAGAGACAGCGCCTGGGGCGCGCTGCACCAGAGCTGCCCGCGCACCAGGGCGCTCACCTCCGCCGCCGCCGCGTCCGTCAGCTCCACGCACCGCCACCACCACGTCGACTGCATCGATCACGTGTGGATGTTTTATATATATATAAAAAAATACTACAACATCCCTTAGTTCACCATTAAGAAAAAAAATACCACAACATCTGTGTCCAAGGACCAAGGAGCAAGTAGTTAGTTAATACTAGCAAATTAAAGTAGCACCGGTAGTTCGTTGTTACCTTGGTGCAGGGGGTGCGGTTCTTGATGACGGTGGCGATGGAGAAGCCGGCGAAGATGGCGGCGTTGAGGAGCGCCCACAGGGAGACCAGCAGGACGACCAGGGGCTTCTTCTTGACCTGCTTGTTCATGGACGACACCGGCGAGGGAGCAGGCTTCACGTCCACGATCACGGCCAGCAGAGGAGCCGGGTGCTTCCTGACCATGGACGACGACACAGGCAGCGGAGACGACGACGACTACTTCTTGTCCACGGACACGGCCAACGGAGCAACCCTGACGGCCATGGGTGACGACTCCAAGCTAGTACACGAGAAATAAACGTCGCACACGTACAGTGATCGAGTTGTTTAATTTAGTTCCGCACCCAAAAGGAAGAAAACATGCAATCCATTTTAGTTTCCTCACAAAAATAACAAGGACTACTACGGAAAACACTTCGACTTCAGTTTCGACACAAGCAGTTCAGAGGTTCAGATCATCTAGATTGCTAGAACGAAGCACATCATGAGAGCATATGGATCCAAGTACTATGAACTAGTAACTGATCAAGAATCTTTAATTTCAACTCCAAGTACATAATATATGAACTAGTAACTTTATGTTTCAACGTACATATCCTAGGATGGCCAGGTATGATCCATGATTATATCATTTCAACACGAAATCATAAACTCCATGAAATTGCCGGGAAAGGGGAGGGGAAAGGGACTCACCGGCGGCCTGGAGGCGCTCTTGGCTCCTCTGCCTGGATCTCGGCTTCTGCAGAAGGTGATGAGCAAGCGAGAGAAGATCACTGAGCAGGGCGAGTGAGCACAGGTGAAGAAGAGTGGGAGGGTGCGAGTGTATAAAAAGAGAGGAGATGGCGCGTGGACCCTACAATCTTCTCTCTCTCGATCTCCTCCCTCACACAGCGGTCGACACGCGTCCACACATTGATCTGCCACTTTTTCCCTAGCCAATATATACCTCGCCGGATTTTTTACTTTTACCACCGGGCCTGAATGAAGCTGAAGGCCTGAAGCCCTTGCATTGTCGATCTCCCGTGTATATGCATGTAATGTTAGGAGCACGGTGCTCAAAGTTGAATAATTTTTCTACCTGCAGTCTGCAGATAACTGGAGTAGGTGGCGCAGTTTTGCCCTGCTTGGTTCCCTATAGTTATAGTACCTCGTTCAATTCCTTGTGACCAAGCAAATGGGTAGATTATTTGTTGTAAATTTGCCTTTCCTTTTCGTTTTTCTTTCTTTTTTTTCCTCTTGAGATTTGCTTCTCTCTTGTTTTTTTTTTAACTTTGAAGGATAGTATATGAATGATGAATCAAGAGGGGCTTGCCCCTTGTGTTTCAACAAGGAAATTAAAAGCTGGAGTGGATGTAGGAGTAGTAGAACATGTAACCGCTGCAAAGCACGTACCATGGACTTGCAGTGCAGCTGGCTGGTAGCACGCATTTGCCAGCAATACATGTGCAGTGCACTGATCTCTTTGCCACAAATTTGAGGTGGGGGATACATCCAAAACCCCTACATCTAAAACCAGCAGCTTGCATTGCCGGTGAAAAAGTTCATCATGACTCACGTCTCTCTCGTTATCATGTCTCGTCTCCCTCGGAAACCTGCAAACCAAACCATCATTGAGAGGACATGGTTCATGCATCACATGTATGCATGGCTGGGAAGTCATCACATTCACAACTGCTACCTCCCAAGCTGAGAATCCCTTGTATTTTAGAACGGAGTTAGTAGCTATCTAATTACACTAGTACTTATTAGTTGTTGAGCCAGTAGTAGTAACAATAGTGCAACATGTTATTCCTTAATTTCGGTCGAGCTAGCGAGAATTTTTTATATTAATAAGTTTTGTTCGAATTGAGAAACAATTTCATTATAGAGATAACAAGCTGAGTTTCATTATAGAGATAACAATTTCGGTCGAGCTTGCATATGCTGCTGGCATTATTGTCCTGCGAATACATAGCCGTTTCACTTTGAGTGCATGGCCTGACAAATTGAAAAGCAGACATGGACGGCGACCAAAGTTAGATTGGACTAGACAACGGCTAACTGATGTTGACTGACCCACAAATGATAGGACAAATTGACAATGCAGTTCATCTCAAAATTACAACTCATATTGTTCACAATGTTTTTATTAGGGCGACAATATTCACAACATCTGCAAACAAATAAATATTCACAACATTTAAATCATAATTATACGCTATATTGAAACACATAAGGTTCAAATCATTTGTTCCCACTTTACCAAGTTACTGCCTAATTTCAAATTTTGTAACCTTCAAGCACATTCTAGCCGAAGACTATGATGGAGGAACTCATCTGATAACAGTATGAAACTTTGGACTACTAATCATTGGCATCATATTCAATTTAGAAAACATGTAAACAAATAACAACCATTTCGAATTTAAAGTAATTAGCATCAGATTAAAATCATTTTGTGCCTCAGATTTACCAAGGCACCAAAAATACTATAAATCAAGCTGTGAATAAATAGTCTTTTGATCGCACTAATTTAGTCAGACAATGATAAAATCTTGGAGATGACACCATCAACAAGTCATGTATGAGTATGAAACAAACAATAAATAAATAAGAGTAAAATACATCAGCGGTCCTCAAACTTATCCCGAGGTGTCATCTAGGTCCCCGAACTCTCAAAATGCATATTTGGGTCCCTGAACTTGCTAAACTGTGTCATCTAGGTCCAAACTTCTAAAAATACCCCTATATTATTGATGTTTGTCCATCTCTTGATCTATAATTATTGATATGGTACAATCAAATAAAGTTATTTAATTATTATGAGGGAAATAATCGATTTAGTTAGAGAAATAGTATAAAATTCCATGCTTAATTGGCAGCCATGTCATCATGCATAGGGGTATTTTTAGAATGTTGGACCTAGATGACACAGTTTAGCAAGTTTAGGGACCCAAATATGCATTTTGAGAGTTCAGTGACGTAGATGACACCTCAGAACAAGTTCGAGGACCGCCGGTGTATTTCACTCAATAAATAATGTCCATAATTTAGGCTTATGTGTTAATTCAGACCTCAGAGGTACCATACCGTGCATCATGTATGGCTGATGGGTACTAAATCAATTACTCAAGTGAAGAGAAAAGTTAGGGACTCCCAATTCTGGGTGGGCCTGATGAATGTGAAAAATTAATTCTGTCGTTTTTGAAGTTTAAGTTACAAAATGGAACGCAAATCAGGTTTGGGAGGATGTTTGGTTAGGAAACTCCACTTTAAGAGAGCAGCATCCAAACTTGTATAACATAGTCAGGAGGAAGAGGGACACAATAGCTAATGTGTTAAGTACAACACCATTTAACATTTATTTTCGGAGATCATTAGTAGAGAAAAATCTTTACTCTTAGAATACTTTAGTTCTAAGAATTTCGGATACTCAGCTAACTGATGAACCCGATTTGTTTAGATGGTCGCTCCTTTCAAGTGAACTTTCTTCTCGATCTATGTATAATCCACTACTCAATTCAAATGTTATAACCCAGAACAGATAAATTTGGAATTTTAAGATAACTTTGAAGGTAAAAGTATTCCTCTAGTTTCTGTATAAAGGAGTAGTGCTTAGTAAAGATAATTTAGTTAAAAGAAATTGGCATGGCAACGAAAAATGTTGTTTATGTGGTACTAATGAGACAATAAAGCATCCTTTCTTTGATTGTGTACTTGCTAAATTTATTTGGCATATGGTACAAATTAACTTTGGGCTTAGGCCCCCGGTTAGTGTGGTTCTCATGTTTACCACTTGGTTAGACTATGTGTCAACACACGACAAAAGTCTAATCCTTACATGTGTAGGCGCCATGTGCTGGGCTAGATGGTTAAGCCGGAACGATGTGATATTTGATAAAACACATATTTGTTCATTTATGTAGGTTATGGTTATATACAGGGGTACACGTTGGACCAGGATGTGGTCAGTGTTTCATCAGGGCTGTGTTTAGATCCGGCGAAAAAGGTGGTAGAGAAGTCACATCGGACACTGTAGTGCATTGTAGCACTTTTCGTTTGTTTGTGGTAATTGTTGTCCTACCATGACCTAATTAGGCTCAAAATATTCGTCTCGTTATGTACATCAAAACTATGTAATTAGTTTTTTATTTACCTATATTTAATACCCCATGCATGTGCTGATATTTTGATGTGATGTGATGGGACTTTTTGCGTAGCGGAATTTTAGGGTGGAATTTTGGAAACTAAACACAGCCCAGGAGGAGGATCGAAGCTTTATGAGAAATGCATGCCGACTCCTTAAAACTTACAATGGATATTTTTGTCAGCATGGGTGGAGTTTTAGCAACCAGTTATACAGATGTTAAACTTTTGCTTCAGCTCAACCTTTTTCTTATGGCTGATGGGTGTGATTGCTATGTGGGCAACGGAGTCTACGCGATGATAGGAATTGTAATAATTGACGGTCAAATTTATTTCGAAACGAAGAGACCGGGACTTTTTTTATTGTCTTAATGAAATAAGAACTCTCTTTATCTAAAAATATATGGCTGATGGGTGGCAATATTTGAGCCCTAGATTTTTATGCCAACATAAGCCACTGAAATAGTATACGTGTGCCATATGCTAATTCGTTTCAGAGGGTCATCGATCCAGTCAAATTCTACATGGACGAGACGGGGCAGCATGGAGTTGGAGAATGACCTTCTCTTGGAAGCATATGGCTGTCTCGTACAGATACAGACTGAGTACGTCCAACCAGCGGCTGATCGACTGAGTTCTGAGTACTGACCTATCGGGGGCGGAGTACTCTGGGCCTCTGGCGCGGAGGACCCCGACGACGTCCTCGCGGCGGAGCACGGCGTCGGAGCAGATGTACCTGCCGGTGGCGCCGGCGGCCTCGAAGACGCGGACGTGGATCCTGCACGGCGTTGGCGAACGTCGCGACGCCGCCGTCGAGGCACTTGAGCACGTGTGCGCCAGGCTGGCGTTCACCGCCGGCTGCAGCGCCGGGCCCTGCACCAGCACCGGGACGACAACCACCAGGTCCACCCCGCGCGCCGCCGCCGCCGTCGCCGCCTTCCCGTAGAGTAGAAGTCGAGACCTTGCATTGGTGTTCTTGCAAAAGTCGAGGTCGTCGCTCCAGCAGGACTCGTCGGCGACGGCGTCCGGTGCGCGCGCGGCTGGGATCCATGGCGACGGCGCCGGTCGACGACGTCAGCACGACGCGGCGTACTGTGCCGGCCTCCGCCGGGTGCCCCTCACCGCCGGCTCCAGCATTTTCTCCTGCGCGTGAAACGATGACATGCATGTTTCTACCTAACTAGCAAGGTAGAAACAGGCGAGCATGTTTCGTTACTTGCACTTGCTTTGAATTTGGGCAAGGTGGGCAAACATTTTGTTGCTTTTTAAGTTTGGCTCTCCTCACCTACGACTCATGACTGTATCTCAATGGTGTGGTCATCACTTCTTATAGCCGTGATGAACGAAAACCAGCTAGCTGTAAATGTTGACAGGTCACTGTTAGTTTCTCATAAGTTCTTGCCCTTCGTTCTTTCTCTCTCTAATACTCAAGTGATGAACGAAAACCAGCTGTAAATGTTGACAGGTCACTGTTAGTTTGTCATAAGGTCTATCACTTGGAGTATCATTAGCGATGCACGAAAGCGAACCGCCATTTATTTTCCTTTGTGACTCATCTTCCATTCTTGCAAGCAATGCATATCATGGTAGGACTCGTTTTTTTTTCATAACAGGACGAACCGGAATTTCATTTCCTTATTTGGTAAAGAAATTACAGGAAATTATAGATCATAGTGCATCCCAGTGGTCCACCTAGAGGCTAACCTGAATTGGCACAGCAGAGGGTGCATAGCGGAAAAATTGCGGCAGGTAAAATTGTGGTACAAAGTACAAACCAAGCAGTTGCGATAAAATGCTGTCAGAGTTTTTCGACAAACATGTATAAGTCAAACAAATATAGGATCATACTACATGCTAGCTGTAATTACTAGCTACAGAGATAGAAACCCAAGCTGCTAATTAGTGCTAAATCTTCACACTTAAACCCACAATGGTAGTACAATCTTCCTTTTTTATCCAAGTCGAACGAAGCAGCGACTGAAATATACACGCCCAGGGTACGTGCAAATTTATTTGTTCAGGGCCAGCCTTTGCTGGTATCGGATATGTAGCTCAGGGATCCGGGGACGGCGATGGGGAAGGGACAGGGAGGATGCCCTTCTCCTGGAAACATATGACAGTCTCATACAGGGCCTGCGCCGCCGGCGTGAACTCCAGGCCCAGATCCCTTAGCCGCTGGTTGGATATCTTGTATGGCTCCTTCCTTGGGTTCACCTCGTCAGAGCACCTGCGACGCAACGGAATCCAAGAACAGCAAGTAAGTAAATAGACTCATACCAGCCTGGCTTCAGATATGCTGTCAAGCAACCGCAGAGGATCGGTAACATTCTTCTGAAGATTAATTTAGAAAAAAAAAGAATGTGTACAGATATTTTTACCTAGAGCATAATTAAGATCTCGAACTCTTAATTCTGAAATATCAAGTCTTGTTTCTCAATTTATACCTCCTACATGTTTAGTTTGAAGGAACAAAGAACTTCAAGAGAGAGTACTTTTTTTTTTGGCACAATTCTAATGATTCCCTGCTAAACATCCAGCAGATCAAACAGTTTAAAATTTACTTGTTGGTCTAATTAAAGGCATCTGATTACTTGGTTATAACTTATAACGTGGTTGCTTTGTACAAGCATTTCCCTAATTTTAAATACTGTGTACCTGCATATAAAGTTTGTTAGAACCAAAAAGGTCTTGCAGTTTTGGTGTGTCAAGAGCAAAAGTCAGATGTTTATATAAGCAAAAAGAATTTGCAATCCCTGTTTGATTGATGACATCGTTGATCTACCGCAGTGAACAAATGGTAAAAGTGTCTACAAGTCTCAGGTATGTGTATAGCCAAGACGACTAACTAAAGTGTGTGCCCAGGCATTATTTGACTTGAACACACCAATGTAAGACTCGGCAAAACATTTCACCATCGGTTTTGCAGTATGTCCTACGTAACTCCACCGCCAACACTCCCATCCTTAACAAATTTCCGCACCGGCGCTTTCTATCAGAACCCGCAGCCCACAAAATTCAAACAAAATTTGCACGTGAGCACTATCTATTGACAACCTGAGACGGTTTTTTTTACGGGCTTGCTAGCGCCCGGACGTCCGACGGGGGTAAAAAAATCGGACGGTACTGTAGCAGGAAAAAATCCCGCCGCAACA
>OAMR01000435.1:390791-411416 GCA_900205405.1 Echinochloa crus-galli
TATATATATATATATATAAAATATCAATCGTATTCGTATAGAGATATAATATATATACGCGCACGAATAATAATATAAGCATTATAGAAACATAAAATGAAAACAAAAGGAAACAAAAGAAAAAGAAAGAGAAAAAGCAAAACAAGTTAGTACCGGCTTGTAATTCCAGCCGGTACTAAACTGCACGCATTGCGGTGCTGTGCGGGTGCGCAGTTTAGTACCGGCTGGTTTTACGAACCGGTACTAGACTTGTGTTTTAGTACCGGCTGTTGCACCCGGTACTAAATGGCAGGCACGTTAGTGCCGGCCAGAGTGTACCGGTCAAGGAACCGGTACTAACAGGGACTCCCTGACCGGTACTGATACCTGTTTTCCTGCCGTGTAATATAAAGATACGCAGTTTTTCTATATGTTTTTTTAATAGTGCCCTCCTAAAAACAAAGGTGATGTAAAGAAAATCAGCACCAGCCCCAGTGCGAAAAGCGCTTAATTACCTTGTGTAAGAGCATCTCCAAGAGCACGTCGCCGTCGGCCGTGTCGCCGGATCCCAAAACGTACGGACAGCTCTCAGCCCGTCCCGTTCGGCCTATATAGTACCTCATTTCTATGGACCGGGCTATTTTTTTTCCTTCTTCCGATGTAGGACCAACACGTCGTCTTGCAACATAAGCTTATACAGTCATACATTGCGTCATTCTTGAACTTGCAAACCTCGAGGCTGTGTTCGGACTACTCTCAACTCTAGTACAGCTCCAGTTGTGCAAAATCAGAACACGTGTAGCTGTTTAATTTGTAGTGAGCTTGCATGTCGTGAAGCTTGGACGGAAGGGAGGATGCCTGGCTGCTCGAGAAGTGACCAACGGCAGTTCAGGAACCAAGCGGCGGCGTTCTGGGCGTAGAGTAGAAGGAGCAGGAGCAGTTGAGAAACATGCGCATGAAGCTTTAGATGGAGATCACAGGGAAGGCGGGATTGGGCATGCCAATAATAGCCCAAAATTTGGCTCGCGATGGGGGAATATTGGGCGTGCGGGAATTTTGGGATCGCTTTTGGGCTGCTGTTGGAGCATGGGATTTCTCACATATTGCCAAAAATTAGTTTTGGGTGTTAATTTTGGGCACTCTTGGAGATGCTCTAAAGGGGCTTGAGGTCATTGCTCCTCCATTTCTAGGCTTTAGGGTCATTGCTTACGAACATTAGCATGTCAGTACCCCTACAACATTCCATCTTAATTTTAGGGAGAAAATAGGATCTACACTATCTAATTATCACGCGGTAGTCTGATTTTTTATCTTAAACTACAAAATCAGACACTAAACAATATCAAATTGTGGAAACCGGACAAAGTTGGTCCTCGGACCTCAGCCGCTTTCAAAGATGTTTTCCAAAAAACATGGATATAATAAAAATATGGCTTGATCTAAAAGTTCTTATATAATTTATTTTAAATCTGAAACTAGTACCATTTTTTAAAATGTAATCTTCTTGGCCTATTTTGGAGTTATTTGAAACCTATTTATTCATGTTCCTATTACATTATTGCTCGTCATCATGTATGCATGGCTAGCGCTTATTGCATGATTAGGTAATAGGTTCCAAACAAGATAGGGATTCAAGCATAATGCAAATAGCTAATCTGATATCAACATAAAGTAGAACGGCTGTTTCGATGATTAACATGCGTGACTACAAGATTTAAAACAATAAAAACAAATAAGATCCAAATAACTTACGTGATGAGCACCAGTATACATGTTTAGAAAGAAAAAATGCTAGTTTTGTACATTTCTATCTTACATGAAAAGGTTATGAATTATTAGATTAAACCAAATTTTTAAAAGAGAATGGAAAGGCAACTTTGAAACCATAGCTTATCTGGTTTTAATAATGAGATGGTGCTTGATGTTTAGTTTTATAATTAAAGGTTAAAAATTGGAGTATCTTGACAACTGGAGTTTGTAAATTTGGCGTTGATTTTACAAGACAGGCTTCGATAGCACATGAAAGAGTGCAACATAGCGTGTACATTTCGTCAAGACAAAACCAGCAGCATCAATGATGATCTACTTTCCCATCCGGAAAAGAATGCAATTCCCGCTTTCCAAAAGATCAATCTATTTTAAATTTGATCAAATTTATATAAAATAGTACTAACATTTATCATACAAACTAAGTATTATTAGATTAATTATGAAATATATTTTTATACTAAATCTATTTAAACAAAAATATTAATGTTTTCTTACGAATATGGTTAGATTTAAAATTGTTTGACTTTTTAAAAAACGAGAATTGTATCTTTCTTTTTGGAATTATACGGAATTATCTATCTTTGCTCGGTCGACTCACTGGTGTGTTGTACTGGTATATACTCATGGTAGTTTCGGTTCCAGAGAACGCACGGCGGCACCGCGCCCACCGCCTGCCTGCCGTCGGCGAGCGCCGATCGAATCGTCACCGTCACCTTCGCGACCAACCACCGCGCCACCCACCCCCACGTCGCCGTCGGCCGTGTCGCCGGATCCCAAAACGTACGGACAGCTCTCAGCCCGTCCCGTTCGGCCCACGGCCTGCCGGTAATCAATGGGCCTGGCCTGGCCCATTGACCCGCCACGGCTATCACATGACGCCTGGCCGGGCCGCCGCCCGGTCATGGAACCATTGGAAGAGCTGGCTGGCTGCGGCGGCGTACGTGCGGCAAATATAGATAATAGATGCATAGGGTAGGAAGCCTCCTCGTACTAATTCGTAACCCTAATTTAATTCCCCCATCTGCTTGCCGTCTCATCAAGCTAAGGTCATCGCCAGCCATGTCCGCCGCCGGTGGGTTCCCCAAGTGGGTGATGCTGGAGCCCTACGTGTTCCGTAGGGACGACGACGAGTCCTTCCCCGACGACGCCGAAGCGCCCATCAGAGCGTCCGGCACCACCTCCTGGGGCGCCGACTTCCGCGTCGCCTTCTCCCTCGCCAAGCCCCCGCAAATCTCCCGCCTCTACGGGCAGCTGCCGGGCTTCCCGGGCCCCGACAAGGAGGAGCCCTTAGCCGTGCTGGCCACCCACCGCCGACTCGTCCTGCTCGTCGTCTTCACCGACAATCCCTCCAAAGGCCTCTACTCAAAAACTTCTTCGTCTTCAGAGCCAACAGGGACAAACCTTGCTCATCCTCGCTTACCGTGCTCCCGCCTTGCACCTTGCCCCCGTTTGATTATTCCCGCAGCGATTTCCGTCTACCAAGTCCATCTAGTCGTCTTTCTCGTCATCCTGCTCCACCCTGCCCGCTGGATTTGTTGTCCCTAGGCCTATGGTGCGGCGGCGGGGACAAAGAGGAGGAGGAGTTCGTGGTGGCAGAGCTCACTCCTTACGTGCCCAGTTGCCCACCATGGGCCGCAGGTGCATTAAGGCCTTCGGTGACATCCGCTTGCTGCGCTGCTCCTCCACCACCGACGATGTTCAGCCTGGGTGTGGGAGCCCCTGCGTGTGCCGATCATCCCGCCCATTACCAACAATGATGATCTCCGGAAACTCTCATGCTGGCAGACCGACGCAGTCGTCCCCTTCCAACGATAGGCTGTGCTGGGTCGACTACCACCAAGGCATCCTCTTCTGCGATTTGTCCAACAAAGACAAAGTACGCGTCTCCTTCCTCTGGTGTCCTCTGGATTCGGACACCAGCAGCAAAAAGCCCCGCCTGGACATGGACACCAGCGCCGACGATGAAGGGGACACCGACGATGACGACGACGAACCCCCATGCTGCAACATCTACTACGGTGGAGTGTCCGTCGTCGACCATGGCCGTTTGCTCAAGTTCGTCTATATCAGACGCCGTGATGGCCTTGACTATGGAGCCCTCAAACCCGGCAAAGGCTTCACCATCACCTGCCACACCCTTGTGTTAGGCGGCGGCGGCGGCAGCATGGGGTGGAAGAAGGATGATTACCCTGTCACCTCCGATGAGCTCCCTGAGTACCTCCAACGTGGCGCGTGCCCATATTCCCTCAAGTTGACATTGAAAGACCACATGTAGTGCACTTCCTTTTCCTTGAGTTTGGAAAAGCCTACGAGAAGATGTCGATGCTCTCCATTGACATGAGCACCAAGACCGTGGAGTCATTTTATCTGTACATGGATGGGAATGCGTACATTCAAAGCGGCGACAAGGACTGCCTTCAAGGCCTTGACGCTGACTTTGTCACAGCAAAGAGCTTGTCTAAAGCTTCCACGCCCTTCCTCCCTTGTGAGTTCCCCAGGTTCTGCTGTCAGGTATGTAATATTTGCTGCTACCCTTTTCTAAATAACTCAATAGATTTTGATTCTGCCAGCAAGTTTATGTCCATGGCTTCAATCTGCTTGCATTGTTGGCATTTCGTATGTTGTAGTGTGACCTCTCTGTCTCCATCCTGCGTAGCCTTCTTTGAAGCTTATGATTGGAACATAAGAACTGCCTGCCAGTATATGCCTTCTTTTATATGCTGTTGGAAATTACTAGCAGTTGGAACTCAAGTATACTACCATACACCTTCAATGCTGTCTGTTCTGTTTTTGTTTTTGGCAATTTCTTTCCAAGTAAACAACTTCACGAAGCACGGCCTTTGCATCGCTAGTTCGCTACTCTCGGTCACAGTACAGAAGCAAGTTTAATATGAACATCATCCATCATCTAGTTCATTTTTAATTCGTCACAATATTTATTTATTGCAGGAAGAGTAAGGATATGGACTGAGTGTCTGCCAATACTCCATCAGGCTTCTGTCCTGCTCGTCAACAAAAGTGGAGCGGTTTCATGTTGTGGCCTAGGAAGCATCTATCTTATCTTATGGATTTTCATGCTGTATGAACGGAGAAGTTCGTATGTGTCGTGCTGCTTAAGTACAATCTTTAATTTATGTCATCGTGTGGATGTGCCACTTGGTTCTTGAACTTGCTTGTGTTATGCCAAGTCTGTATGTGAAGTTTAATCTCTAAGTTTGCATGTGTTTTCCGACGCACGAACACGACTGCTTTGTAGTCTTTTGGCGCCCGCGGGGCCGCGGCCGAGATGGCCTGATGGACTTCTTCTTTTTTCTCTCAAATATGTAGGAGAGCTGCCTATCGTTGTATTAAGGGCAGTCCCAACCTAAGACATTACAAATGATGTCCATAGTCTCCACATCATCAAGAAATTAGTACAAGACACTACCCTCCCAAAGCAGACACTGATGCTCCATGACTAAATTAAATGTTGCTCCTCTCTCATCTTGTCTTGGATAGCGTGTAGAAACCATGTCTCATGCAAGACCCGGTTTCCTCCTCTTTCTTCATTAACTCACTTGCCATATCATCTTTTATCCTACATGACACCTTATTTAATGCTATGGACATCATCCTAGTCATTGGGTTGGGATTGCCCTAAGAAGAAGAAAGGAACAATGTCCTCAAGTTTACATAACTCCGGTTGTTCAAGGCAAACACCAAGGCACACCAACACCTGCTAAGCAGAAACAACGCTGGCCTAAGCCGCACTATATTGCTATTACTCACTCGTGAAGCAACCCAAGCGCTTGGCTCCCGCCATTACCCACATGTCGATTTCCATCCTAATTCGGTGCATCAGCTCATGGCAGGCAGTAGAATGATTGTGCGGCTTCTCCTCACTAGCCTGATTTTGCCCGGCTAGGCTGTGTTTTGTTACTTGGCTTTAGACTCAACTGGGGGTTTTAGCCATGGCTAGATCAGACCAGTCTATATAAGTACATGTCCATGTTTGGTTCACTGGCTTAGACTAGCCTGGCTTTTTAAGTTTATGTTTGGTTAGCTGTCTTTGTACAATGGGTGGTCGCCTTTTCTTCAACATGGTGAGGATAACTTGATCACCACTTCCCTCATGTTGGCCAAGGACCTGCACAGGTGCTCCTTGGCTTGTTGCTTTACCTCCGCTCTGCCTCGCTCCATTTTTTTCCTTCTCAAATTGATCTTGGCGGCCACTAAACTGATTAAGCCATGGTGTAGCATCTCAAATCAAAGCACAACATGCACAGCAGCACCACCCTCCAATGTTACTGCCGCAATTGGCTATTCCCAATTTCCCATCACGATATTGATCGGACAGCGAGCAGCATACTAGCATGTTGCTCCAGAGCGAGCTGACAAAGAACAGCTCCATCTCATCTCATATTTTCATCTCGTCAGAATCTGTCCATCCATCCAAAACTCAGTCCATGAGTAGTCCAAACGAAGTATCTAAAGATGGCACAGGATAGATATGATAGCCGTGAAAGCTCATACTCATAACTATCTTAAATTCAGGACATGGCGTAGTCTGAATGTCTGATCTGATCGCTAGCTTCATGTCATGACTCATGGGTGATCGCCGACAAACAGAGCCACCAAAAGGACTGCCCAGATCACCGAGTCAAGCATAATTTCTAGCGCCATGTCTGTTACAGAAAGCAAGAAGGGATCATCCCAAAGATCAGGGCAGATGGATGGGGCACTTGGGACTCAACAAAGATTAGTTTCTAGCTGCCTGTGCCACGCTACAGCACGGATCATTCAACTCGAACGAAGTTAGCTGCAGTTCATGATCCTTCAAAGGTTGCACTTGGACCAGGCTCTCCTCCTTTCTCCTCTGTACAGCCTCCGCCGCCGGCCGGCCGGCCTACGAGACCGAGTACCGCCGGTTCCTCGACGACGCGCTGGACGACTTGGACTCGAGCGGCTTCGCCGACGACCGCGGGCTCTGCGAGCTCCCGGACGTGTCCGACGACCCCTTGCCACCGACGGCGGCGGCAGCCTCCCCGGGGACCTTCCCGCCGCCGCCGGCGACCCACAGCCTGTCGAAGATCCTCCGCGACCGCGACGACAGCGACAGCCGGCTGCTCTGGATGGCCACGCTGCTGCTCCGCGCCACCAGGCGCCGGCCGTCGTCGCCGCCGCCCTGATCGGGCGCCAGCTTCAGGCTCCTCCCCAGCTGCTTCCTCAGGGCGCCGGGGGTCGGGGGCTCCGGCGGTGGGCGGCCCTCCTTCCAGCCGCCGTCCTCGTCCTCCTCTTCCTCCGCCAGGCGCGCCATGCACCGCGCCACGCTGCCGTTGGGCCCTGCCGCCGCCGACGCGGCGCCCGCGGCGCGGAGCTGCTCGAAGAAGAGGACCTGCACCACCACGCGGAGCGGGAGCCGGTCGTTCTGCGCCGCGTGGATGCATGCACCCTTGGAGAGCTTCTTCACGTCCATCAGGCTGCAGATCTTCCTCTTCTCCGTCTTGGGCAGGCTGGGATGCAGCTGAACATCCATCACAAGCAAACGATTTTAGGTGTGCAAAAGCAAAATGAACAAATGAGATGATCATGATAATGGCTTGAGAATGGTTAGGATTTCATTGGAATGCAAATGGTTGCTGTGAAACATACCTTCAGAAATATGTCGATAGCAGTGTACAATCCATCGTGTGTTGTTCTGGCAGATTCAGGCATGGAGGTCGCCAAATCCACGAAGCTTGAAACTGACAGATTTGGATCAGAGGCAACTTCAGCTAAGTACCTGTCGACCAGCTTGCACAGTGCTACCAAAGACTCATTGTCTACATTCGTCTCAAACATCTCCTGGTCAAGGTTGTTAAGGAAAATCCCATCTTCAGCTACTCCGGCATGCCTCATGTACCTACCAATGAGTGTCTGAACTAGCTGAATATCGTAAGTGGTCTGTGCCGGCGGCTTGGAAGGGATTAGAAGATCATTGACTGAAGCCTTGTGGAGCTGCAAGACAATCCTGTCCATGAGTTCTTCCTTCAGGAGCTCTCCAGCTCCTATTAGGACAGTGACTTTCAGCAGCTTCAGGAAGAAACGGCATGAAATCCCTGAAGATCCCTTGTCCGAAGGCAATAGCCAAATGATGGTTTCAAGCAGATGCTTGTATGATTCGGAGTAGACATCGTCCACCAGGGTGTCGCAACATTCAGGAAGCCATCTAGCAGCATATGCCTTCAGTGCTTCTCCGACAACATCAGAGGGGATCCTCCCCCTTGACTTCACTGCAACCATGACACGCCTGTAAAGGTCTACATCCAGTTCACACAGATCTTCAACCCACCAGTCCTTCGGAACCGCCTGCGAGCTTTTGCGAGCCTCAACTATCTCATCAGAGGATGCGGATTTCCTGTTGTAGGTGTATGACCACATTACATTCGATGGGTTAACTGTAGCTTTGGTAGCAATGGAATCTATGCATCTTCCAACCAACTTTAGCTCCTCTGACCATGGTAACAATGCATCAGTGGTCTGTAGTGCTATGATTGAGTCCTTCCAGCTTCTGAAGATGCCGGAATTCAGGAACACCTCAATCTTAAATATCAGATTGGTCTTCTCAACATCTTCGGTCATCCCAAGGTACTCTGCTGCACACCTTGCTGCAACAACGTTGTATGCATTGAGGGTCACCACCATGCCATAGCAGAACTTTGCGCAGATCTCAAAGGTTTTCACTCCACCAGGAACGTCTTGTATGACAACTTCATCAGTGCCGTTCTGACTGGCCTCAATTATCAGCCTTTGTAACAAGCTACTTTTGGAAAGAAGAGGGAACTGCAAATAGACAGCAAAGCAACCAGAATTTTAGATACTAATCCATCAAGATTCTTAAAGCAAAATGGCTATATAATTGATCAGTAGACATTTGTAGATTTGCTGTATCATTATATCTGCCAACCAGATTCAACAAGTGGACATTTTAAATTTGCATGGTACATGCATTGCTGTCATCTAGCAGAATAGAAGGTACACAAGGGAATTGAAACATGATCTAATGGAACCGTGGGAAAGATTCTGAAAGCAACAACGATCCAAACTACAACTGGCATTCTGACAAAAGATGTTACTATTGCAGCATCTTCTAGTGTGCTGATAGCTGTACATTGGCAGATCCATTGTTTTAACTCTGAAGTACAGGAAGTGCATTAGGACACAACAATCAGCCATGTAACTACTTTGGTCTATAACTTTTAGTAAAATGGTATGGCATTACCTTGTGCAGATAGAACCTTGCATCATCGACATGGATGACAATATCTGAAGGAAGGTCCGACAGCACATATCTGCATGAGAATGAGATTGGCTTGGTCAGCCCAACATAATTTCTGATGAACATTCATAAGAGAATATAGCACATGAAAAAGAGAAAAACGTCAAAAAATGCTTGGGTAAGGAAGAAGAGTTAAGATTTCCTGCAACTCTAGAAGGCTAAACTGCTGTTCTTGTCACTTGGTCAGTAGTCATTCCTTGATTTTGATGGTTATAGTTATACAGCACAAAGTGCAGGCATTTAGCGGAAAGTGCAAAGCAAGCCGAGTCTGGACAACACAATAGGCAAGCTTTAAGAATAACTGAAGTACATCTACAGTTTTCCCATATTTTGGCTTTAAAATTTCTTGGACTTGTACTCAGTTGAGTTGAGTGTGAGCCTCCTGCTTTCCGTGAGAAATAGAGACGGTACTTCAAGAAACCATTTTTGAAATATATATATATATATATATATCTTCCCCAGGCTGCATACTCGTGTAGAGTTCAAGATATACTCGCATACAGATACACTTCATCAGAAAATAAAGTGGAAAATTCTTTTTTTAATGAAGACAAGCCTTTGCAGGTTACAAATAAGTCCAAGATCTCTTGGCCATGACCATGTGGTTTGAGACAAAGGGGACGAACATGAATCCCATCAGGCATACACTGGAATCTCGTGGTCCTCGTCACAATCAGTAAAAAAAAATATAACCTCATGATCCTCATCACACCAACTACAACTGCTATGCTTTGTTTGTGCAGCCAAAAAGGGACTTTTTGGTAGCAAAAGGGTGGGCGCCATCCCAAATGAACTGCCGCGCAGGGAAACCACGTAGCTCACGAGTACTCGAGCACACCCCAGCAGCAGCAGCCCCACATCGCAAGATAATCACTGCAGAACAGTTTCTATACGACCACGACACATGGGGGAAAACACCTTTTTTTTCTCCACGAATCAAGAACTCACAGACACGCGCCGAAAGATTCATGCTTGCAGAGTAAGAGAGCACAGCATTGTTTCTGCTGATAAGAGAGAAGAGACCAAGGGAAGGGAAAAGGATCGATCGACCTAGAACACATCTGACGCAGTGACGCGTACTGAAAAATCAAGAACAACGCCTGCAACCGCCCCAAACAAACTGACATTGCGTTGCTCTGGTTCCAAACGAAACAGAGAAGCTACAAAACTAAGGCTAGAAGTTTCCTCTGCTCGCAAGACCATCTCTGGAAGATTGATACCAGGAGCCCGGCCAAGAACACGATCGCGCCGGGAAAGAAGGGCTCGCAGGCTGCAATGGCGGAGGAATGAGGAGGATGGGCGCGAGCAAGGCTCACCTGGAGTCGCTGCCGTCGGTCTGGAAGGCGTCCGGCTTGGAGCCAAGCTTCATGAACTTCATGGCGGAAACGGCAACCGGCGCAGCCCTCGATCCCTCCTCGCTGCAGCTCCCTTGGACGAGACGACAGCTTCTCTGCGGCTTCAGCTCAGCGTGTCCCTTGCTTACATTTCACGCCTCCCTGCCCCGGGTTTCTTTCTCCTCGCTGCTATGCTCGGGGAGCAGTGGAGACCAGCCCAGGGCCAGCAGCACCCAGCAGGTCGTCGTAGTCCCAAGAAACACGCACGGGAAGGCAGCAGCTGCGGCAGCCGAGCAGAGAGGAGAGGAGGGAGGCAGGCGAATGAATGGCTTGGTTTGGTGAGGAGAGGGGGTGGCATTTACTTGCCTCTTTACTACTGCTACGCGTGCTCGTCTCTCCTCTCTCTCGGCTACCTTGACCTGGGGCTATCTCTAGTCTAGCTGCCGCGGCCGGTTGATTTTTCACCAGCTTTTTTTTAATCTAGAATTCTCGCGCTTTGTTGCTTTGTCAGAGGGAAAAGTATTTTCATTGTACTTTCATGTAGAAGTCAGTTTTTCATTTATCTGAATTCCTATTGGGGGTGGATATTTACTTTTTTTAGCGCTGCTAAGATCTTATCCGGCCAGAAAGCCGATGGGTGAAAAGGTGAACCATGTGTTGACAATTGTGTCCAGAGCTCATGTTTTACACGCCATGTCTGTTGTCACCGTTAACTCGCGTCACAGGTGAAAGTGAGAAATTATTCAGCTAGGGGTCATCATTCAGGAACCGGATTGAAAGGTCAGTGTAAAAGTTAATTATATTGGTCTCGGTCTCTAGGAACCTCTAAGAAAAATACAATCCCGCCTCACGACCAAATAACCCAGTTTTCACACACGAAAAGTTAAATCAAATGTTTTTGTTGTAAAATGTATCTATTTTTAACACACAGCTTCTCCTAACTAGCACGGGTCACTTCCGTGTGGGCCATGGCACCGGTAGGGCCTACACATCAGTGGGTGAGTCCCTCTACAGTACTGCAGAGAAGACTCACCCACTGAAATTTAGAAAGATTCCTATAATGCTCCAAGAAAATTGCCAGCAATAGCGAGCAACAGTGCTAAGGGATTTGAGTTTCGAGGTTTTCACTGGTCAGGGTTAGTTGCATGCTCTCTGGTTAGAATGTGGAGGTTTAGAGGCAGAGAAAAGTGCAAACAATGTTGAGATGGAGTACCGGTGTTAAGGTGGAGTGTTGCTGAACGCAATGACTGGTGTGTAGCTACCATGATGACTAACAACGAGAGAGGGTAGAAGAAGCTATGGCGTTATGTGAAGGGGAAAAAAAGAAGAAAGAGGATTGATAGTGTGTGGTTTGTCTTGTGTTGTTATACTAGAGTCGATCATGCTCGTCACCAAGAGTCATGGATATTCCACAAAATAGTTTCTGAAAGCTTAGTTTTCCAAGTAGACTACCCTGCTTACACTACAAGTAGGAAAGTAGGAAGATGGTATAAATACAAAAAATTGACTACAACTACAACCTATATTCAAATACAATATAATCATGCATAAAAATTATCTAATACATTTTGACCTTTGTATCACCTTTTTTTTTGTAAAGCATCCATCATCAAGTGAATCGGAGTGGCGGGTCTCAAATGGTAGCACGTGTATCACTATTCTTTCTTACGTGGAGACAACGGTTGGATCCAGTTTCAGGACTTGACCACGGTCAACGCACCGAGTCACGCCGCCACTGACACCCGGTCCCACACCGCGGCGTCGGCATAGCTGTTGCCATCCAGCACACAGTATACAGGCCCTAGGATCTGATGCGAGGCCCATAGCTGTTGCCATCCATGTGGCTGGGCACTGGCCGTGCCCGATGGAGTGACGCTGTAGCCGGGCAGTAGGCTCCCATTTTAGCCCCTGTGCAAGGCTGCTGGCGCTGCTGCTGGCACAGTGTCTGCTGTTGATGCAAGCGCGGCAAAAGGACCCGGGAAAAGCTGCCGGCGTTGCTTGGGAATTGGGAACCGGGCTGGCCCAGGCACCTGCACCGGGTCTGGGTGGGTGGAAGCCATTTTCCGGTGGGGGCCTCGCCGGGCCGGCCCTGGCCATGGTGGCCGCAACGGCCGTGCTCAGTGGCCGGCTAGCCCCGGCTGGCTGTGGCTCACTGGCTCAGTGACTGATGAGTGAGTGAGTGCTCAGTCACAGGCCACAGCTCACAAGAGCACGACGCATGCTGTGCATGCATGCATGCATTGCAGGGTCTGGCCGAGTGGCCGGCTCTCGCTTCCTGCCCTCCACATCCCGAGCACGAAAGCATTTTGGACAGGGCCCTCGTGTCGTGTCCTGCTCCTTCTTTCTCTCTGTACCAACCAGTACGAATACGATTACCTATTTTTCTTTTTTTTCCAAAGGTTAGCGAGACAAAAAAGCTAGGTACTTCCAAGATGAAGCCAAGGCTAATGCTAATGGTGTTGTCGATCATGATCTCCATGGCGACGACAATGCGTGCACTGTTGGGAGCAGAGATCCATCACCTCAAGTCGTCCTCAAGCTAGAAGAAAGTTGAGATCGAGAACAGGGAGGAATGGTGATGCAAATTGCAATTGCAATTGCCTGAGACGGCACCGGAGGGAGCTGTAGCTTTGGTGAGTGATGTTGGGAGTTCATCTATCCACCAGCAGGCCAGACGGGACTAACGAAAACGAAGTAGAAAGCGGGTGTGTCCTCCGCAGTGGGGTGCTCGCCGAATCTCCTTTCGGATCGCGCAATCGCCACCGGTAATCATGGAGGCTGTGCATCAGCCGGGTAGGAAGGACGGCCGCGTGCGTGATGCATATATGATACTCCATTGATCCATGGATATGGATTGTACGGTGTTCCCTCCTAGCCCTAATCCTACCTACACCGTAGGTCTTACGTGTGTATGCGTGCATGCCACCTTTCGTCGAATGTCAAAAACACAATTATCCTAGAGATTTGTTATTCCAAAAAGAGGGCTGCATTACCTTAGAGATTTGTTATTCCAAAAAAAAGCCTTGCCAGCAAGTTTTGAGTTTTCCATGGTTAGCATTAGAGTCATCTCCAATAATTGACACCTAAATCCAGGGGCGGAGCCACGTTATTGGTGTTGTTTGTGGCCGCACCCAACTGAACTCAAGAATCTTTTATTACTTCTAATTTTTCACTATATTTGATTAAGTATGATAGATTATGAAGCATCGCACCCCGCTATTCTTCTCTAGCTCCGCCCCTGCCTAAATCTAGTCTTCTTGTTCAATTCTACAGAACATTTTTCCCCTTCATCTCTCTTACAACGTCAAAAATAAATCCCAAAAAAAAAACCGAGCGATTTTGGTTGCGATGGACTGTCTCATGAGGTTATTTTGTCACCCGGGATTATACCACACAAAATTGCTCTTACGCTTACCATGCTCTCCCTGCATATCCACAAGACCGTTGTGTTTTCAACTAGCTCTCGAGGAAAGGAAAAATAGGAGCAACCATCACACAGAAAATTTTTTGTTAAACATTCACTGGGTCTGGTGATAGCTACGGATGAGTACTAGCTCGAGTAACTAATCCGTGGGGGCTCATGATTAACCAGCGAATACAAAACACTCGATTTGGAAGCAAAACAAATCGCGTCAAACACGCTGTTCCACGCACGTACAGGCAGCGGTCATCAGCCTATAGATTTTCGGATCTTCGGCTGCCACACTACCGACAAGCAGCAGCTAGCTTAGCTTAGCTAGCATCAAAATACCACCCACATACAACCACACATGTACGTACGATTCCTCCTCTCAAACTACTCAAATCGTCTTCTTTTCTTCTTTTTTTTAGAAAAGAATACACTTAAATAGTAGACATTTTATTAACCTAGCCCCTGGCTTGGCTTCTCCATGAACATGATTAAATTAGCATCCAGCGAGAGCACGCCGTGTCGACTATGGCAGTGCACCCATGTGTACGTCTCTAGCCTTTGACAACAGCAGCAACTACGTAGTGGCTAATCGCCACATAATAGTAGATTAACGAGCTAAACCTAGATTAGTGCCGGGTAATCTCTAGACTAATCAACCAGTTGGAAGCAGAATCCCCTGGACCACATCTCCAATGTGATCATGGCCATCTGATCACATTCCCCCTCCCTTGTTTTCCGATGATCCATGATTAGCGCCTGGCCAATGATTGCCAGCTTGCCGCCGCTGCGTGCAGAGGGGACCATCAGAGTTTCATTTCACTAAACGTGGCGACATGGTCCCTGGCCTCAGCCGTTAAACAGTCAAACATGGGAGATTAAGATTAGCGTCTGGAGGACCACCGGATGAGAGGGAGGGGAGAGTATATGTATGGTGGCGAAGCGCAGAGCTTTTCTGTCCCCTCTCCCCTGCTGCTTCTTTCGAAAAAGGGTGGCGAAATATTGTGGCGTGTGGTGGAGATCAGGGCTGACTCGGGGGTACTGGGCGTGGCCTACCTAGGCGTGCCGTGTCGGTTAGTGTGGTCTCACAAAACTTTATCTTGTTTTTGTTTTGTACTGTATTTAGCAAAGTTGGAAGGAAAGTGGGTGCATGCATAGATTTGGGATTATGGAGTTGTGTCTCGAGGGAACACTCGCAACCTCGGAGAGGATTACGTACGCACTAGTAACTTTTGTATGTACACAATAAATTTCAGTATAAGATGAGCTATCCAACACTGTGGGTTTGTAACCAAAAGTGTCAACCAGAATGATTTTATAGTTATTCTTTTTTGGGGCCCCGTTAATTTGCCAGGACAAGGAGAATGTATGTATGAGCATCGAAGCGTGGGAATATTTCCAGGAGAATGTATGCTCTGTTTTTACCCCCGTCGACAACACACTGCACCAAAAAACTACAGTATATACCCTCTTCCAGTCCATCTCAACATGCCCAAGAAATTCGGTCTGCGCGCTGCCACGCACGGCACGGTGCAACGTAACACACGCATAGGACACGCCCTGCCCTGATCCTGCTTCTGCTGCCTCACGCATCGCTCGCGTCGGCAGCATGTACTAGTATTATCCTCTGTCCCCGGTAAATATTCCCGCGCCGCCGGCGCCGGCGGGATCACATGCTGCCGCGCCCCTTTTGAGGCCGCCGCGCGCCCGTCGCGCCCGCCATACGCATGCAGCGACGACGCCGACGCGCTCGGGGTTCCCGGCCTCAGATATGCTCGCCGCCGCCTCGCCGGCTCCGGCCGGGCCGCGGCGTGGCCTCGCAACTCACAAAGACTGCCGCTGCCGCTGCCGTGCCTGCATGCATGCACGCAGCATGCCTGCGTGCGCAGCCAGCCAAACCATTCCGCCCAGCACGCAGCGCGACCACTGGCTGGCACGCGCGCGCAGGCGTACACGAATCTTGGCGGGCAGGGCGGCAGGCGAGGCGAGCACCATGGCCTGCTGGCCTGCTGCGTGCAGCGTGCCGAGCCGGGCGCTGACGCGGCTGGGTGTGGGTGCTGGCTGGGCGCGTGATCTTTGACGTCGCCGTCGGTCGAGCGAGCATGCAGTGACCAGTGAAAGTAGCTTTTGCTGCGGCGGCTCGTCACTCGCTTCTGCCGCTGTCGATCTCTGCTTGGTGCGCTCCTGCGGCCTCTGGCCCGCTTGGGGACGACGGTCCAAAAGGAAACAGTGAGGAGACGACGCATGAGACGGCACACGCGTACGTATCGGCTCACGACACTGTAAATGTATATATATATCCCGAGCGAAGCGTGCACTGGCAGAATCGTTGCAGAAATAAAGCAGCAGGAAGGGGGGCGTGCGCAGTGCGCTCTACCTGTGACCCGTGTGGGCGGGCGTATGTGTGTATTTTTGTACGGGACAGAATCTCTGCCGTTTTGTTTGTTATGTCTTGTGCTCTCGTGCCACCAGCTTTGCCTAGTATTCAGTGTCCTTTTGCATCCGCTTGAGCTGAGTACTAGGAGTAGCTGTCATATTGCCACTTAACTCTGTCCAAGGCCATCTTAAGATAATTAAGATCTTTCTTCGTTTCATGTCATGTCCTCTGATCTGCCCTAGAGTACGACTGTACGAGAATGTACACCACCTTGGTGAAGCCCTTGTGGTCTTTGGTCTTGGGATGGCGAAGTAAGTACAGACGAAACCTTCAAAATAGAGCCATTTGTTTGGTTTGACCTTGCGGCGTTGCAAGCAGAATATAATGCACCATGATGTACTTGAGTTCAATTTTTTTTTCCTTGTGAACCATGACGATGTTGTACTCACATGCGGTTCTTTAAGAAAAACATAAAAAAACATAAAATGGACATTTTTTAAAACAAAATCCACGGGGTACTAGCGCTACTGACTACTGTATGTTTGGTTGGAGGCGGTATGCCGAGTCAAAATTTGTCATGCCTAAGACATCTCTGTTGAGTTAGTTGCCTATCAGGTCATGGTAAAATTTTGGCAGGTCGCAAATCAAACAATCGCATGCTCTCAATTTCGTTGCCCCCATCTTCCCCGGACCAAACACTCAAACAGACAGCCTCGGCTTGACCTCAACGAACTTCTCTCACTGTACTTAAATACAGTAGAATCTATCCCCTTATGGGATGGCGAAGTAAGTACAGACGAAACCTTCAAAATAGAGCCATTTGTTTGGTTTGACCTTGCGGCGTTGCAAGAAGAATATAATGCACCCTGATGTACTTAGTTTCAATTTTCTTTTCCTTTTGAACCGTGATAATGTTGTACTCACATGCAGTTCTTTAAGAAGAAGAAACATAAATGGGTATTTTTGTTAAAAAAAATCCACGGGGTACTAGCGCTACTGACTACTGTATGTTTGGTTGGAGGCGGTATGCCGAGTCAAAATTTGCCATGCCTAAGACATCTCTGTTGAGTTAGTTGCCTATCATCATGTCATTGTAAAATTTTGGCAGGTCACGGTTTTCCGATGATCCATGATTAGCGCCTGGCCAATGATTGCCAGCTTGCCGCCGCTGCGTGCAGAGGGGACCATCAGAGTTTCATTTCACTAAACGTGGCGACATGGTCCCTGGCCTCAGCCGTTAAACAGTCAAACATGGGAGATTAAGATTAGCGTCTGGAGGACCACCGGATGAGAGGGAGGGGAGAGTATATGTATGGTGGCGAAGCGCAGAGCTTTTCTGTCCCCTCTCCCCTGCTGCTTCTTTCGAAAAAGGGTGGCGAAATATTGTGGCGTGTGGTGGAGATCAGGGCTGACTCGGGGGTACTGGCCGTGGCCTACCTAGGCGTGCCGTGTCGGTTAGTGTGGTCTCACAAAACTTTATCTTGTTTTTGTTTTGTACTGTATTTAGCAAAGTTGGAAGGAAAGTGGGTGCATGCATAGATTTGGGATTATGGAGTTGTGTCTCGAGGGAACACTCGCAACCTCGGAGAGGATTACGTACGCACTAGTAACTTTTGTATGTACACAATAAATTTCAGTATAAGATGAGCTATCCAACACTGTGGGTTTGTAACCAAAAGTGTCAACCAGAATGATTTTATAGTTATTCTTTTTTGGGGCCCCGTTAATTTGCCAGGACAAGGAGAATGTATGTATGAGCATCGAAGCGTGGGAATATTTCCAGGAGAATGTATGCTCTGTTTTTACCCCCGTCGACAACACACTGCACCAAAAAACTACAGTATATACCCTCTTCCAGTCCATCTCAACATGCCCAAGAAATTCGGTCTGCGCGCTGCCACGCACGGCACGGTGCAACGTAACACACGCATAGGACACGCCCTGCCCTGATCCTGCTTCTGCTGCCTCACGCATCGCTCGCGTCGGCAGCATGTACTAGTATTATCCTCTGTCCCCGGTAAATATTCCCGCGCCGCCGGCGCCGGCGGGATCACATGCTGCCGCGCCCCTTTTGAGGCCGCCGCGCGCCCGTCGCGCCCGCCATACGCATGCAGCGACGACGCCGACGCGCTCGGGGTTCCCGGCCTCAGATATGCTCGCCGCCGCCTCGCCGGCTCCGGCCGGGCCGCGGCGTGGCCTCGCAACTCACAAAGACTGCCGCTGCCGCTGCCGTGCCTGCATGCATGCACGCAGCATGCCTGCGTGCGCAGCCAGCCAAACCATTCCGCCCAGCACGCAGCGCGACCACTGGCTGGCACGCGCGCGCAGGCGTACACGAATCTTGGCGGGCAGGGCGGCAGGCGAGGCGAGCACCATGGCCTGCTGGCCTGCTGCGTGCAGCGTGCCGAGCCGGGCGCTGACGCGGCTGGGTGTGGGTGCTGGCTGGGCGCGTGATCTTTGACGTCGCCGTCGGTCGAGCGAGCATGCAGTGACCAGTGAAAGTAGCTTTTGCTGCGGCGGCTCGTCACTCGCTTCTGCCGCTGTCGATCTCTGCTTGGTGCGCTCCTGCGGCCTCTGGCCCTCTTGGGCGACGGTAAATAAAGTTAAAAAAGGGAACAGTGAGGAGACGGAGTGAGAGCTGAGGGGACGACGCATGCGACGGCACACGCGTACGTATCGCCTCACGATACTGTAAATGTATATATATACAAATATATACTATACCGAGCGAAGCGTGCACGGGCAGAATCGTTGCAGAAAAAAGCAGCGTGCGCTCTGTGACCCGTGTGGGCAAGGCATGCGTATGTGTGTATTTTTGAACGGGACAGAATCTCTGCCGTTTTGTTTGTGTTGTCTTGTGCTCGTGCCACCAGCTTTGCCTAGTATTCAGTGTCCTTTTGCATCCGCTTGAGCTGAGTACTAGGAGTAGCTGTCATATTGCCACTTAACTCTGTCCAAGGCCATCTTAAGATAATTAAGATCTTTCTTCGTTTCATGTCATGTCCTCTGATCTGCCCTAGAGTACGACTGTACGAGAATGTACACCACCTTGGTGAAGCCCTTGTGGTCTTTGGTCTTGGGATGGCGAAGTAAGTACAGACGAAACCTTCAAAATAGAGCCATTTGTTTGGTTTGACCTTGCGGCGTTGCAAGCAGAATATAATGCACCATGATGTACTTGAGTTCAATTTTTTTTTCCTTGTGAACCATGACGATGTTGTACTCACATGCGGTTCTTTAAGAAAAACATAAAAAAACATAAAATGGACATTTTTTAAAACAAAATCCACGGGGTACTAGCGCTACTGACTACTGTATGTTTGGTTGGAGGCGGTATGCCGAGTCAAAATTTGCCATGCCTAAGACATCTCTGTTGAGTTAGTTGCCTATCATCATGTCATTGTAAAATTTTGGCAGGTCACGAACCAAACATTCACATGCCCTCAATTTCGTTGCTCCCATCTTACCCATACCAAACACAGACAGGCCTCGGCTTGATCCCCACGAACTTCTCTCGATACGTACTCTGCTCCTCATGCTTCCTCTTAACTCCGAAGAGATTTACTACTGGAAACAAAACTACTATAGGCCCTGTTTAGTTCCCACGAAGAGGTGAAAAAGAGGGATGAAAATGTCACATCGGACACTGTTGCGCACTGTAGCACTTTTGTTTGTTTGTGGTAATTGTTGTCCTATCATGACCTAACTAGACTCAAAAGATTCGTCTCGTCGTGTACATCAAAACCATGCACTTAGTTTTTTTTATTTACCCACGTTTAGTGTTCCATGCACAAGGAGATAGATGTGATGTGATTTGATGTGATAGGTGGATAGTGAAGTTTGGAGAGAGAATTTTTTTGCATTTCATGGAACTAAACAGGACCTATGAAGCAGAGAAAACAAAACTATGAAGCATAAACAGATAAATGCACAATCAATTGTTGGGTGCGCGTCAATCTCTGCTGCTGGTACGTACTATACGTACTAGGCCTGCCTTTGTTTCCTCCCTTTTTGGGTGCATAATGCAGGGGCTGCCACTCCGGCAGGAGACAAAAAGAGCGCCCTACCTTGGCCTCGTCTTCTCCAAAGCATCACCACTTCACCAGTAGCTTTGCTGATGCTGATGCAGCAGTCGCCAACTTTTGTCACTCGCAAGGAATTCACCAAAAACTGCCAAACAGCTTTCCGCTGTGTTTAGTTCCCCAACTTTCCCAAAAATTTTCTCTCCAAAATTCACTATTCACCTATCACATCAAATCACATCAAATCTCTCTCCTCATGTATGAAACACTAAACGTGGGTAAATAAAAAAAACTAAGTGCATGGTTTTGATGTACACGACGAGACGAATCTTTTGAGTCTAGTTAGGTCATGATAGGACAACGATTACCACAAACAAACGAAAAGTGCTACAGTGCGCTACAATGTACGATGTGACATTTTCACCAAACTTCATTTT